>CBVK0100228737.1:0-24238 GCA_900067695.1 Picea abies | reverse complement strand
AGTTGATGAGTTGGCACATACATGAGGTGTATAGTTGATGATGTTGGTACATCTTGATGAGTCATAGTTGATGAGTAGTTGATACATGATTGGTACATACTTGGTACTTGGTTGGAGTCACTTGTTATAATTATTGTTGACACATGGTTTATGGATGATGTAGCATACTTGTATTATTAGAAGCACATATTGATCCTGGTGATGATTATGAGTTGTTGTGTTATGCTTGGTTGATGAACATCTTTGAGAGTTGTCTTGTTGATTGATCTTTGTGAGTAGATATGATTTGGTTGATAAGATTGATGAGACAGGTTGTTGTGATAGGTTGTTTGGACAAGTTGTTGTGATAGGTTATTTTTACAGGTTTGGTGCATGGTTGATGCACTTGTTCATGGTACAAGTTGAGGTACAGGTTGGTGTATGGTTGATGCACTTGTTTATGGTACAAGTTGATTATAGGTTGTTTGGTACAGGATGGTGCATGGTTTATGCACTTGTTTATGGTACAGGTTGAGGTACAGGTTGATACATGGTTGATGCATGGTTCAAGTTATTGGTACGGGTTATTTGGTGCAGGTTGATTGGTATAGGTTTACAGTAGTATATCTCACAGTGATAGTGTGACAGTGGTTTCATCATTCTACTTCTACTTCAGGGTTGTTGGCTGGGTAAAGTACAGGTGGTTGTAGCCACCTTCCGGTTGTAGACAGAGAACATAGGGGGTTGTAGCCTCTTTCTGGTTGTAGCCAGAGAATTGGGGAGTTGGAGCTTCCCTTAGGTTGTAGCCTGAGAAACTAGGGGGTTGGAGCCTCCTTCCATTTGCAACTAGAAAACAAAGGAATTTGGTGCTTCCAATGAATGTAATTCTTCAATACATATAAGAAAAAGCATTATGTGGTTTTCTCCCACTTTGGGTTTCCACGTAAAACACTAGTGTATTGTGTATGTGTATGATTGTTCATTTTTTCATTGCTTATTTACTCTGCAGTTATTAGATGATAATGATACATTGATATAACACTTGGATTATATGGTTAAAAATGATTAAATTTCTCTATTACTGATTCACCCCCCCTCTCAGTAATCCAACATGATTCTTCAAGTGTTTGACCTCAACACCTTTATTCACACTTGTAATAATGTACTCGGTGCCTTGATACCTACTTTGATTATCGGTAGGTTGTCTCACATTTGTTAACGATATACCTTAATGACCGGTAATCAAACAAAATCTCATTGTCTTCGACATCAACCCCTCTATTCACATGATGTATACTTGCATCTTTTGTGGATTGTGTAGAAGACATGAAGACATCAGTTTATAGTAGCAGTTGTTAGCACTCTGTAATTTTCCTAGTTTGAGGAGGCAACTCACAAAGGTAACCTACAAACCAACTTTAAGACTAGAAGCTAGCCCTTCCAATTAGAGAGGGCTCTCTCTAAGACTTGATCTCTGATAGATAGATTTTCTTGGTAGGTAAATGGCTAGGTTTTAATGTTTTGAAGGGATTTTATAGAGTTTTGTTGGAAAGGAGGAGAGGGATATTTTGGGATATGGAGTCAACCCCTGAAAATGAATGAAAACAATGCCTGGTAGGTAGAACTTTCCATAGGAAAAAAGGCTAAATTAGGTGATGAAATTTAAGTTTTTATTTTGGTTATGTAGGGTGGAAGAGGAAAAGAAACATATAACAGAATCAGAGCACCATGAAAGATAAATTATGACCTATTTAAGAAGAGAAACAAAGTTTAAATCACTTGATTCTAAAGCACCATTGGATGAATTATAGACCCTTTAATTATCCAATTTAAATAGAAGAAAATGAATATGAAAGTAAGGACACAAGAAGTACATACAAACATAAGAGTATGGACTTCAAACCGCCACCATTAGAATCTTTTTCATAAAACTTTCAGGACTTCTGCATTTGTATTTCATTCAAATTAAGAGAATATTACAATAAGGATCAAAATGACTATACTTTCTGCCAACTCGCCCCTCCTTACATGAAAATGATCAAAATATATAAGAGCCTATTTCCACACTAGGTTGTTAGGAGTCGAACTACTATTTCCTAGAATTATGGATCTGGTTACTTTCAAGGAGAACAACTCCTACATGATTTACTAAAAATAGAAGATCTGATTTTGACCATCTTGATGTAACATAAAGTATCTTTTACAATCATATATCCTAAGAAAAAATCGACCATGTTTTTTTTATGAATCACCAAGTATATATGGAAAGCATCTTGAGTCATCCTGTGCATTACTGGACAACCCTACCACCTTTGTGTATCAAATTTGGGCTACTCCTGCGCAAGTGCTACCTACAACATTTGCCTAGAAAACTCCTTTTTGTTGTAACTCGTGCAGATCTAGGTGGCAGCAAATGATCGGGAACCTGTATTTACCTCAAAACTCATATACCTTTCACTTCATGCCATAGTTTTTAATCATATGATTCTACAACATTTGTGTAGCGAAAACTTGCGACGCAAATGTTGTGTATGACAATTTATCAGTCAGAACAACAATTGTGCCCAGAAAATGTTTTATGTTGCCACCCTTGTGAAGACCTTTCTCTAACATTAAATTCATACTTCCCAGAGCTTCTATGACATAAAAAAAAACTTGGGATGGCCTCATACCCAAAAAGACAAAATTGTAAGGCTTCCTAACTCATATTTCTGCAATTTTAGCAAGAAGGTTTATTCTATCTTTACCTTCTTTATCAATTTTCACTTGCAACCTTAAATCCCTGTTTGTCTTTCTCAATGGCAGATTCTTCCTCTTTAAATTATGGATTTTCTTGGATAAACATACATTTTTCTTTAATTTTAATTGGGCAATTGAGAGTGTTGGTCACTGGTACACATTCTTCAAAGTGCCTTTGTCTCCTCTATTCCATTAACCCATTCTCTTCTCTGAGCTAGATAATTAGGTCATGGGCCTCTCTTAACTGTTTGTTTAACCATTTCACATTTTTCTCACTCTCTCCAGGTGATGTACGGGGTCTTTCCATTGCTTCAGGATGGCCCTACACATCTGCACTCTTTTTCCTAGTTGAAGACCTTGTTACAAGAGATGAAAGTGTGATAGCCAATGAAATCTCAGGACTTTATAAAACTCCCTTTCCCTTATATATTTCACTTTTAGGATCTTCCTTAGCTTGTGGTGTATGTGCCTCAAGAGCCTTCTTTGTTAACTTCCTCTTCAATTCTCTACTCTCCCGGTAAAACTGAGTTATAACATATTGAACCTCTTGGAGTTGTTGTTGCGTCTCCCTAACCTTTGAACCTTTCTCCCCTAATTTATCTTGTTCTTCATTCATCTCCTGAGTTGTAACCTCAAAAAATTCTATTTGAACTGTAGGTGTGGGAATCCTTATAGAATATGACCTTGTGGTCAGTCTATTGGGTGTCGCTGTCTCCTTGGGATCATTGGTGAATAATATCCTCCTACCTTTCTTCAGAACTAGCTAGCTTGGTGAAGAGACCTCAACCTCTTTTCCTTTTCCCTTTTCTACAACACTTCTTCCTTTTTCACCTGAGATGTTAGAGGATAATATTTCAGTAGACAAGGGAGTATCTCCTTTGGAATCTAGGGGAATATGTTTTGAGGTTAAGAAGTAATCCTAGTCCATGTTTAGCTTTCTTATCTCCTCAACCACTAACAGCTACACCAAGGAGAAATGGAACAGGATTCTCTTAAGTTCGTCATCCCTGGCTTGGAATTTGTCTGCCATTTTTCCTAGACTTCTATACAGGTAAATGGGTAAGTTTAGGGGGATTTTCCCTGCGAAATTAATGAGGAGCCTTATGTGGTACTGATATACCCTGTCAAACATACCCTCACAAGTAAAATACCTTTGGATTAATCTCAATATCTTCTCATAGGGTTCCAAAACATACTCCCTGAGAATAGTGGCACCAATATTCTACTTTATATATTGAGGCTTTAGGAAATCAATATAAAACATAATCTCCAAAGGCATACCTTTAAACCATTTCTCTCCATGTATGGGAATCTTTGTGGTAGCTGATATGGTATCTTCTGATACTAGAAAGTTGACCCCTGCAATGACTGTATTGACACCATTAAATTTCAGGGAGAACTCCTTAGTCAACTACACATTATAACCTTGGATTATTTCACAAAATCTCATACACCCAGCCTGCTCAAAAGACACCCTGTATGCAGGATCTGAGTTTACCAAAGTCAACACTTTGTGTTCATATCTCAACACATTTCCTCCCTTGTATTTCTTATTGTCCTGTGATGTCATGGCTCTACAATGTCTTCTTTGCAAGGTAAATTTCAAACTGTTCAAAGAAAATATATATTGAAACTCAGCAGGTAAGCTTGTGCAGCAAACTAGCGGGGCTAGGGTTTGGCTTGAATAAGAGTAACAGACCTTTGTTGTATGAGAGGTGAACTATTCAGGGGATAAACTAGCATAAAAAATGGGCTCAAAAGGTTTTCGCAAGTGACAAAGAGAAAAAGGGATGTGAATAAAAAAACAAAGAAAAAGACTTTTTGTAGCGAATGATACCACATAGGGTTTGCATAGTGAGGGAGCTTGCACATGAGTTGTGTAGTGAACAACAGAGTTTGTATAGCAGAGGATTATTGGATCTTTCTCGAGAGGGAAAATGAAAATAACAAGTTGTGGATTCATGAAAATGCATAAAAGGTGGTGAATATGCATATGAGTGGATAAGGAGCGGATTTAAAAAGGAAAGTACTTGTCCAAAGATTACAAGACCTATCCAGCCAATTCAAGTAACTTGCACAACAAATTTGAGGATCGCGCACATGTTTTGAGATATCCAATGGTACAAATGAAATGAGGTGTGATCATTGTCCCTTTTCTGACCTCATCAAATGTGATGATGAAGCATGATACCCTTTGACATGACTTTGACACATAATTTCTCATTTTGTGACATGATTTTAAACTAGGGACACAAGCACCTTTACAAAAATTTTAGCATGATGGACTCTTATAACCCTTGATGGTGTATTATGAGATGGACACAACACTCTTTGACTCAACCTATGACTTAACTCTCTATTGACATGCATATTACCTTTTATTTTATCAATGACTTTATGAAAAACACACTCACTATGATTCATTTAGGAATGCCTTGGTCTTCCCAAGACCAAGGCATGACTCTGAAAACTATAGATAAACCTCTAACTCTACCCTAAAAATAATGATTCTAACATTTGGATCCAATGGAGATATTATCCTCTCGGTGAGGTAGCAAAGAACAACAGACCATGTGCCTTATCCATTGGGCTTTATTTGACTCGAAAGGACTCTAAACTTATAAGAACATTGTTTGACAAGACTTGACACAAATTAAATAAACTCAACAGAAAATTAGGGCCTTCACTTCGGGATTCAATGTTTTGTTGGTTATTGACTTCAACTGCTTTATTTGAAAAATAAAATGGTTATTTACAATGAAATGGAAAGACTAAAATATTTTCAAGAAAGTTAGTGTTTGAGAAACCTGCCATTTATAGGCCCTCCACCAATGATGTCTCCATTTAGTTATTGCAGTAGTTAAGCATTACTCCCATGATAAGAAGAAATTTTGTATGGTCCTAGCCAGAGGTATTCAAACTTTCTATGCTTACCCTTATCTTCATTTCTCGCATCCCATTTCAATAGCAGATCATCTACCTTGAAATCATCCACCTTTGTATGTTTATCAAAGATCCTTTTTATCTTTTCCTGATGTAGTTGTGCCTTGTTGTATAATTCTTCCCTCATCTGTTGTACATGTATCAACTCATTTATCCTCCTTTGAGCATAATTTGGTTCAGCCTCATGTTATTTTAGTAGCTTCATGACTGACAACCCTAGTGAGGTGGGAAAAACTGCATTTGTACCATACACAATCTGGAAAGGTGATGTAGCAATATACCTCTTAGTAGTAACCCTATCATCCCATAGTGCATAAATAAGTTTTTTGTGCCAAGCCTTCTTGTTTTCCTACAACAACGTTTTTATAATTCTATTCAATCTCTTGTTGGATGATTCATCTAATCCATTACCCTATGGATAGTAAGTTATGGAATGTCTAAGGTTTATATTGTACTCACTGTAGAATTCTTCTATTTTCTTGGACTTAAATGTTGTTGCATGATCCATTATTATTTTGATTGGGCATCCAAACCTAGAAAAAATGTTGTTTTCCAAAAATTTAATAATGATAGCATCTGTATCTTTCCTTGTTGGGACTGCTTTAGTCCAATTGATGAAATAGTATGTAGATGTCAATATCAATCTATGTTGAGCTGAAGAAGGGGAGTGAATATCTCCTATGAAATCAAGGCCCCATTGCCTAAATGGTGCTTCAACATAAATTGGATTTAAAGGCAAAAGAAACAGTTTTCATTTTCCATCAAAAACTTGGCATTCATGACAGTTTGAGACCTCTTTGTACACATCAGAGAAGATACTAGGCCAATAAATCCCAACTCTTAATATTTTATGCATTGTGGTCTTCCAATAATGGTGACCCCCATAATCACCTTTAGGAATTATTCAATGGTCTGTTTGACTTCATGTTCTAACAAATAACTAATCAAAATCCCCCTTGGGTGTTTCCAATATAAAGAGCCATTTAGAATACATAATTGTGTTTCCTTCAACTTCAGAATCCTAGCCTTTGTTTTGCTGACTTCGGGAGGAGATTGTAAATTTCTCAGTACATAAATTATATCAACATACCACGGAGACTCCATGAACTTCTAAGATACCTTTGGGATTGTTTCTTCCTTCGAACTTTCTGACAAATATGTAATGAAGTTTATTCCCAATACATCATAATTTGACTGTGTCATAAGCTTGGAAATCCCTTGGCCTTTAATCAACTTTGTAGGCTTTATTTCCAAATCATATTCTAGAAAGATAGTTATCTATTTTCCTCTTCTTCCTTCTGGATCAGATTAGGTTAATATATCTTTCGTAGCATTACTAGGTACATATGAAACAATATGAGAATGCAAAATGTAAACTATAAATTTTTTAAGGGCCTTTCCTATTGAATATGCTTGTTTCTACATGATGTCATACTTCAATGGAGAGTCTCTTAGATTTTTTCTGAAATAGGCTATGGGCCTCTCAAAGTTCTGCTCATTTTTCTACAATAAAACCCCAACAATAATATGTTTTGATGCAAAGGAAAACATAATGAAATCCTTTGTAAAGTCCGAACTAGCCACTATTGGTGCTTTGGTCAATGCTATCTTTATGTCTTCAAAATATTTCCTAGCTTCATGAGTCCATTTTATCTCATTTCATTTCTTGAGCATGATGGTGATGTACTTTAGAATTTCTGCAAGATTTGGGGTAAATATTCTCAAAAAAATTATCCTTCCAAGGAAAGATTGTATCTATTTTTTTTCTCCTGGGAGTGTTAATTTTCAAAATTGTATCCACCCTACTAGGATCTATCTTTATTCCTTCTTTTGAGATGATATTTCCAAGTATTTTTCCTTCTTGCATTCCAAAATTTGATTTCTTGGGATTTAGTGATATGCCAAATCTTCTGCATTTCTGAAAAATCCTTTTCAAATGCTTTAGATGTTCATCGTTGGAATCTGAAAAAATAGTAATATCATCCAAATAAATGACAATAAACTTGTCTTTCTCATCATCAAAATCTATATCCATAGTTCTTTGGAATGTAGCCCCTGCATTCATAATCCCAAAAGGCATTTTGGCATACATAAATGTACCCCAGGGTGTTGTGAAGGTTGTCTTCTCTTGATCATCAAGATGCACCATGATCTGATTGTACCCAGAAAAACCATCAAGCATTGATAACTTTTGTGATCCAACCACTTTTTGCAAAATATAGTCCATCTTGGGAAGTGGGTAGTTATCCTTGAGATAGACCCTGTTCAGATTTTGGAAGTCTACACACAACCTTATTTCGCCACTTTTCTTTCTGACAAGCACTAAGTTAGCCAACCACTTAAAAAAAGTTAGAGAAACTATAATCTTGGCATCAAAAAGATTTATTACCTCTTTCTCAATTAAAGGAAGCAATAGGGGATTCATTCTTCTTAACTTTTGTTTGAAAGGATTTTGATCATTTTTTAATGGGATCACATGTTGAATAACCTTAGTGTCATAAAACTTCAAATCCTCATAGCTCCAAGCAAACACATCTAGAAAATCCTTCATTAAATTGATGTATCTCTCTTTTACCTCTGGGCTGAGTGTCTTGGACAGTTTGATGATTTTAGGATCCTTCTTAGTACCAATGTTACATTCCTCTATTTCTTCCTCATTTGTAGTGATTTTTGGGTTTTTTGCTACATCATTATTGTCAAAATATCTTCAATTGGAACCAATCCTTTAGGGATGATATTATTCTTCAGTTGAACAATGTATGTACCTGCAATATGATTTATAAAATAGGCTTCATTCTGAAACATACATGGGTCTTCCTCTCCCTGTTCAAATAAATTTTCATCGTCAATATTTAAATTAGCAAACTCATCAGTCATTTGGAGGAACCTTTCCACTTGTTTATCATCCTCAAAAATATTCCAATGCTTGATATCATCAGGTATTGTTGGTTTATGTTTGACTTCAATCAATATTTTCTATTAGGATAAATAGGAATCTTGAAAACAGAAGTTGCAGTTGCTATGGAATCAAAAATTAAATTGTGTCCCCTTAGAACTACTGAAAGTCTATATTCTGTGAAGTTTTCAAGTTCATCTAAAACCAAATTTTTGTATTCCCTCATCCTAGGGTCTTTGAATTGGTAAAAGCCTTTAACCTAATTTATTATTAAATCAGAATATCCATGTACAACTATCCTCTTTTCCCCCAAATATTTTGATGTTTTCAAACCCAAAATCAATGCTTCATATTTAGCCATGGTATTTGTACAATCAAAATAAAATTCATAAGAGCAAAGCTTTGAACCTGATTTAGGAGGTATTATCCAAACTCCTTCTCTAGCTCCCTATTTAATGGCAGCTCCATCAAAATTCATATTGCATAATTCATCTTCCTCACTGTCCTGCTGGTCTGAATGTTGCCCCACTTCATCTTTCATAGGAGGATCAAGAACATTTGAACTTTCTTCTTCAAAACACAATTCATTATAAAAAATGGAAGAACCTACTTGAGTATCAATAGAATAAATGGGATTATTATTGGATTTACTCTTGCTGCTCACCATGTACTTCAACAATACTTTCATGTATAGTCTCCTTTCCTGACCAAAAACTGGTATAGTTGCATAAGACATATCCATTTGTATAATACCTTTCAATTTTTCAGCACAAGACCTTGATAACAACATACCAAACTTAGAAGGAATGTCAGTAACCACTACATCCATGACCAAGTTTTTTTATGGGATCTGAGATAAAGATACACAAAGTTCTTTGATTAAACCTAAACATTTCACCTTTCTTGAATCAAAAGAGAAAATATATTTGTAAGGTTTGGTAATGTATAGGCCTAACTCATCCATAATCACTTTAGAAATTAAGTTATGTGAGGCTCTTGAATCTAGAATTGCATTGTGAAAAACCATGTCATGAATCTTAAGACTAATATAAAATGGAGGAACATCATCATCCTTACCACATTCTTCCACTCGAGGACCAAATAGTATTGCAATATGATCATCTTGTATATTTATTGTGTCAGATGAATCTTCCATTTTCAACATTCTAATGATTTGACTTATGTATTCAACATTCTTGATTAACTCATTGAAAGGTATAGAAATTTTAATCTTAGCCATATTATTTTCAAAATTAAAAGGAGACTGGATTTTCTCTACCTCTTTTATGATTACATTCCTTTGCATCTCAGGGACCTTCTTCGGGGGCTCTTCCTGATGTTTTCCTTCCTTCTGCACATCCTTTACAGGGTTGTCCTTTTTAGGCTAATTTGAGGAGGATGCACTTGTTTGAGGGTCCTTTTTTTATTCCCTTTCTAGGAAACTGGAGGAAGTTTTTTACTTCTTGATTTATACTATTTTTGAAACTGCATTATGGAATTTTGGTATCCTTTTTTGTACTCATCTGATTCCATTAACATCAAATCATAATTTTCATGCATAAAATTATCATTTGCATCCATAAATTGTTCATGTTCTTATTTGGTTAGGAACACATTTGTTTCAGTATCATCACAACAATGTATATTTTCTTCAAAAGATTCATCAAAATTTGTATTCACATAGTTATTTTGAAAGGGGGGTTTTATTTGTTGATCACCTTGATATCTATGGTCTCTCTATGTGATATGTGGAACTAGTGCTCTTCTGAAATTTTTATTCATGGGTTTGATTTCATCTTGATCTCTGATGGCAGGTTTGTTATCCAAGGACAACTTTTCCATGAACCTTTCCATAGTCTTCATCATTAAATCAAATTTTTGATCTGATGGCTGTGAAGTTGAATTTTGGGCTTCTCCTTGGACCTTTTTCATATAACTTTCAGGATTGTACTTAATATTTCCTGATTCCATCAAATTCACCTCTACTTCAATTGCATCATTCATCATATCATCTAGTGTGGTAGATCTCCTTTCCCTCAACAACAAGGAAAATTCATAGTCAAAAGAGTCAGCATAACAGAGTTTGGAAGCTCCGAGAGGGAGTTTAACTTCAGTTGGGATTGAATTATACACCCTCATGAACCTAGTTTAAAATTCTTGTATTGTATCACCGGGTGATGTTTTTATGTTATTGTATTGAGTTAACAATTGCAAGGGGTTTTTCTTGTCTCCCCATCTTGCAAGGAAGATTGTTTCAAAGGATGCAAAATCTAAGTGTTTTAGGGTTGAAGCATTTTCTTCAGCATCATATTATTTAATTATTTGGGCATAATTATGAGGTAAATCATGTAATTTGGCAGGAAAGGCAAGAGGAGAAAATATGGCTTCCATGACTCTAAGAGAGGTTTGATTTGGTTGCACAACCTAACTAGGGTTTGCTATAGTTTGACAAGGAAAACAAGGATATATGATTTAAACTTTTTCTCATCAAATATAGTCTCAGTCAAGTTAGTTTCATATTTAGATCTAAACAAGATCTGTTCAAACTTTATATCAAACGCAATATAATCTAGACCCTTTAATCCATCTTTAGGTAAGGACAAAGTTTTTTCAAAGATAATATCTAAACAAGGTGTTTTATCCCTTTTCTTGTGGAGGAGTTTCTCAGGATCAAACACAGGAGTTGCAGGCTCTGGATCTGGATTTTTCTAGTTTAAATCTTCTTAGGAGAGAGAATTACAAAAAATAAAATCACTCTTTGCTACTAATCTTAAAACATGAATTCGCCAGGGTAAATGTTTCAACCTAACTTATGTCTGATTCTCTATTACCATTAGGAATCAAATCTGAAAAATTTAGTCGTTCTTTCCCAGGGAAAAAATTTACAATCATCCCCAGCAACAATGCCAAGATGTTAGCACTCTGTAATTTTCCTAGGCTGAGGGGGAAACTCACAAATATAACCTAAAAAACAAATTTAAGACTGGAAGTTATCCATTCCAATCTATAGAGGGATCTCTCTGAGACTTGATCTCTGATAGATATATTTTCTTGGTAGGTCAATGGCTAGATTTTAATGTTTTAAAGGGATTTTATATAGTTTTGTTGGCAAGGAGGAGAGGGATATTTGGGGATATGGAATCAACCCATGAAAATGAATGAAAACAATGACTGGTAGGTAGAACTTTCCAGAGGAACAAAGGAAAAATTAGGTGATGAAATTTCAACTTTGAGTTTGGTTGTGTAGGGTGGAAGAGGAAAAGAAACATATAACAGAATCATAGCACCATGAAAGATGAATTATGACCTAGTTAAGAAGAGAAACAAATTTTAAATCACTTGAGTCTAAAGCACCATTAGATGAATTCTAGACCCTGTAATTATCCAATTTAAATAGAAGAAAATGAAGATGAAAGTAAGGACACAAGAAGTACATACAAAGATAAGGGTACAAACTTCAAACCACCACCATTAGAATCTTTTTCATAAAAAATTTAGGACTTCTGCATTTGTATTTCGTTCATATTCAAAGAATATTACAATAAGGATCAAAATGACTATACTTTTTTCCAACTCACCCCTCCTTACATGAAAATGATCAAAATATATAAGAGTCTATTTCCACACTAGGCTACTAGGAGTCGAACTACTATTTCCTAGAATTATGGATCTGGTTACTTTCAAGGAGAACAACTCCTACATGATTTACTAAAAATAGAAGATTTGATTTTGACCATATTAATGTAACATAAAGTATCTTTTACAATCATATATCCTAATAAAATCTGGCCATGTTGTTGTGATGAGTCACCAAGTATATCTAGAAAGCATCTCGAGTCATCATATGCATTGTTGGACAACTCTTCCACCTTTGCATAGAAAACTTGGGCTATTGTTGTGCAAGTTCTACCTACAACATTTGCGTAGAAAACTCCTTTTTGTAATTCATGCAAATCCAGGTGGAAGAAAATGATTGGGAACCTGTATTTACCTCAAAACTCATATGCTTTTCACTTCATTCCATCCTTTTTAATCATATGAGTCTACAACATATGCGTAGAGAAAACTTGCTACAAAAATGTTGTGTATGATAGTTTATCAATTAGAACAACAATTGTGCCCGGAAAATGTTTTATGTTGTCACCCTTGTGAAAACCTTTCTCTAACATCAAATGCATGCTTACTATAGCTTCTATGACATAAACAAAAACTTGGGATGACCTCATACCCAAAAAAGACAAAATTGTAAGGCTTCCTCACTCATATTTCTGCAATTTCAGCAAGAAGGTTTAGTCCATCTTTACCTTCTTTATCAATTTTCACTTGCAACCTTAAATCCCTATTTGTATTTCTCAATGACAGATTTCACCTCTTTAAATTATGGATTTTATTGGATAAACGTACATTTTTTATTTACTTTTAATTAGGCAATTGAGAGTGTTTCACAAGCATTTTTGGTGGCTGGTACACATTCTTGGAAGTTCCTATGTCTCGTATGTTCCATTAACCTCTTCTCTTCTCTAAGTTGGATAATTAGGTCTTGGGCCTATCTTAATTGTTTGTTTAACCATTTCATAGTTTTCTCACCCTCTGCAGGTAATGTATGGGGTCTTTCCATTGCTGTAGAATGGCCCTGCACATCTGCACTCTTTTTCCTAGTTGAATACCTTGTTACGGGAGTTGAAAGTGTGACTGCAACTGCAATCTCAAGACTTTGTAAAACTCCCTTTCCCTTAGATATTTCACTTTTAGGATCTGCCTTGGGTTTTGGTGTTTGTGCCTCATGAGGCTTCTCTGCTAGATTCCTCTTTGATTCTCTCCTCTCCTCATAAAACTGAGCTATAAAATGTTGAGCCTCTATGAGTTGTTGATGCACCTCCCTAACCTCTGAACCTTTCTCCCCTGATTTAACTTGTTCTTCATCAGTCTCCTGAGATGCAACCTCAACAAATTATTTCTACATTGTAGGTGTGGGAATCCTTCTAGAAGTTGACCTTGTGGTTGGTCTTCTAGGTGTCTATGTCTCCTTGGGCTCATCAGTGAATAATATCCTCCTAATTTTCTTCAGAACTGGTTGTCTTGGTGAAGATCCCTCAACCTCTTTTCCTTTTCCCTTTTCTGCAACACTTCTTTCTTTTTCACCTAAGTTGTTAAAGGCCAATCTTTCAGCAGACAATGGAGTATCTCCTTTGGGATCCAAGGGAATATTTTCTAAGGTTAAGAAGGAATATCATTCCCTATTTATTTTTCTTAGCTCCTCAACCACTGACATCTTCACCAAGGAGAAATGGAACATGTTTCTCTTAAGATGTTCAGACCTAGCTTGGACTTTGTCTTACATTTTTCCTAGGCTTCTATACAGGAAAAAGGGTAAGTTTAGGGGGATTTTCCCTGTGAAATGTATGAGGAGCCTTATGTGGTACTGATATACCCTGTCAAACCTACCCTCATAAGTAAAATACCTTTGGATTACTCTCAACATATTCTCATAGGGTTCCAAAACATACTCCCTAGGGATAGTGGCACCAATCTTCTACTTTCTATATTGAGGCTTGAGGAAATCAATATAAAACATAAGCTCCAGAGGCATACCTTTAAACCATTTCTATCCCTGTATGGGAATCTCTGTGGTAGTTGATATGGTCTCTTTTGATACTGGAAAAGTGACCCCTGCAATGATTGTATTGACACCATTGAATTTCAGGGAGAACTCCTTAGTCAACTGCATGTTATACCCCTGGATTCTTTCACAAAACATCATACAACCTACTCAAAAGACACCCTATATGCAAGATCTGATTTTACCAAAGTCATCTCTTGAGGTTCATATCTTAGCGCATTTCCTCCCTTTTATTTCTTCTTTTCTTGTGATGTCATGGCTCTACGATGTCTTCTTTGCAAGGTAAATTTCAAACTATTTAAAGAAAATATCTTGAAACTCAATAGGAAAGCTTGTGAAACAAACTAGAAGGGTTATGGTTAGGCTTGAATAAGAGTAAAAAACCTTTTTTGTATGAGACGTGAACTATTCAGGGGATAAACTAGCATAAAAAATAGGCTCAAAAGGTTTTCACACAGTGACAAAGTGAACAAGGGATGCATAGAAAAAAATAAATCAACAGGATTTGCATAGCTAATGATACCACATAGGGTTTGCATAGCGAGGGAGCCTGCACAAGAGTTCCATAGAGAACAATAGAGTTTGTGTAGGAGAGGATTCTTGGAGCTTTCTCGAGAGGGAAAAGGCCAAATCGCAGGACGAGGATGAATGAAAATGGATAAAAGGTGGTGAATATGCATACATGAGTGGATAAGGAGCAGATTTAAAAATGAAAGTACTTGTCCAAAGATGACAAGACCTATCAAGCCAATTCAAGTAAATTTCACATCAAATTTGAGGAGCGCGCACATCTTTTGAGTTAACCAATGGTACAAATGACATGAGGCATGATCATTTTCCCTTTTTCGACCTCATCAAATGTGATGATGAACCTTGATACCCTTTGACATGACTTTGACACATAATTTTCCATTTTGTGACATGATTTTAAACTAGGGACATAAGGACATTTACAAAAAATTTAGCATGATGGACTCTTATACCCCTTGATGGTGTATTATGAGATGGACACACCACTATTTGACTCAACCTATGACTTAACTCTTTATTGACATGCATATTACCTTCTATTTGATCAATTACTTTATGAAAAACACACTCACTATGACTCATTTAGGAATTCCTTGGTATTCCCAAGACTAAGGCATGACTCTGAAAACTATGGGCAAACCTCTAACTCTACCCTAAAAATAATGATTCTAAAAAAAACTTTCCTGAATTGTTTCAATCGTTCATTGGAACAATACCTATATGAATTCAGTGAACATGGGAGATTAGATTGTACTCCATTGTATACAGATATCTTTAGATTGATTTTGAGACTGGTTTCCACTAGGCCTTTTTTGTGACTATGACAACCTATGGCATGTATCTACTTTGTATTTCCTATTCATGGACATGAGCAACTATTTGGTATTATTTCCACATGGATCTGCAGTGTAATTCAGATTGGCAGCCATGTGTACAAAGTCATTATGGATTGTAATATTCTCATGAGCAACTAGTTTTTCCAGCTGAGTCTCCATTACTCCACTTCTGGGAATTATAATGTATTTCATCCATCGCAGATACTCCTTTGACCTCACACATTAAAGGGAATCTGTTATAGCAAGTTTTAACTCACCCCATGCAACATGCTCAAAGGGACTTTCCATTTACCTATGCATACTTGAAATTCCCTTTTGTACTTCCCAGAGCCAAAAAATCATATTTTTCACATATACGCACCCTACTAGTTAGACAACATGCGTATACGTAGGTTGCACCACTACAACCTGCATACACTGAGTTTGGTGCTCAAAATTAAAAATTGTGTCGGGTTTCCATGTCACGTCACGATATCCATGATCCTTGACCTTCCATATACTGGAAACGTTCTGACCCGTCCCTTCAGTTCCATTTGAAAGATATAAATCGAGCCATATCCAAACTGTGGAAAAGGAGAATTAAAATTTGAGAGCAAAGATACTATGGAGACATTTTCACTTCACATTGAGTCTGCATCCCTTTGTCTTTTAAATTTTGAACACATTGTTCAGCCCCCAAGCTCTTCCCTCTTTGATGGAGAACCTCATTGTCTCCCATATATGAGATTGCCTTTGGTGGAGGATTGAAGTGGTAGAGGCCTAGCTAGAAGGTACTTAGTTTCTCAGTTCCAAGACGTGCTAACACAGACGTTTGTCACTTGTATACTTATGTTGATCATTTTAATAGAAATACACTTTTCTCGTCCAATTGATATCTTGCAAATATTTGAATTGTTATTCCATGGACGTGTTTTTCATGTATGTTAATGGATTATGCTATTTTATATGCTAACATTATATATTATAACCATATTCTTGCGTATCTTGGTTGTTGAGGACAAGTTGCAGGTATAAATCTTTGAGTTGTGTGCTCAACGATGGTCTTCATCGAACGTTCGAACGAGGTAGGTTCTTTATCTTGTCTTGTAAGCATTTTCATTTATATAGAATACTTGGGATTAGAGTTGATTTTTGCAGTCATTCCATCTGTTGTGGTTTACCCCATGCCATAGAGTGATTTTCCTCGTAACAACAATTAAATATTTTAGAAGCAAAAACATAGGTCACTCTTTAGTGCCTCTCATAATTTAGCGCATTGACTTGATCTTCTTCCACTTCCTCGGTGCTTTTCCTCCCATATCCTTCTCTGTGAACCGCTCAACTTTCTCCAAGATATCATCCTCATCATTCCTATAGCCATAATATGAACTGGTGTCAATTATTGTAGCATCTCGCTCTTGCGAGCACGTGTTATTGAATTATTCTTTGAGGACACTTGTGTGCAAGTGACCTGGTTATAGTACATGGTTATTTGTTGTCGCTTATGGATTCTTATGATGATGTTGATGGATTATGATTTAATGTTATTTTATATATGTGTATTGACATATGTTATTGAAAAGTTTCCCTAAGTGTGCAGGACACTTGATAGATTGTGGATGTCGATGGAATCAATGGACCTCCTTGGACTTTGGATTGAGTCGGGGAGTGAATTGTATTAGTTTGAGTATTTCATTTATGCATATGTGACATATGATCGATTATAGTATTATTTTATATATGGATCCTTGATAGTGTTTCATTAATGGATGCAAGATAACAAATGCTTGCTAATCTGACTCACATAAGGAGTAAAGGGGACATGCACATAAACCAGATATTGAGGGAGAGGTGTGGCAATGTCCTTGCCACAGCCAACTAGCACTTCCGTCGTGACTTGAATTGTAGGTTAACAATTACCTAGTTAGATAGGTCCACTATGTCGTGAGGGCAGACTAAGATAGTCGCTCACAAAGATTTCTAAGGGGCACGCAATAAGGCAAGTTCCTTATTCCTTAGAAGCCCTTAGTCTCTCACAAGGTTTCCCGAATGGAGTGTTGACTCCAAGGGTTGGATAACTACCAAAACCAGTCAAAGGCGAGTGGCACCCTTGGAGCACGGAGTGCATCTTGAAGGGCACGTCGTGTAAGTAACACTTGAGTCAAGGAACCTAGGTGGCCTAGAAAACCTTGAGCGAATAATTAAACCTTGTAAAATATTTAAACATTTTTGGATTTAATTAATTAATTAAGGATTGAAATTATTAATTTTACATCCCCAAATGAAAGTCTAAGCCTATTCAAAATTTAAGCCTAAGTCTAAGTTTGGGTAAGAAGACTAAAACTAAATTTTAAATTAAATAAAAAGGGGGATGAAGTAAATCAAGTTAAGAATTAAAAAGAGTGAAATATATCTAAAGATTTGATAAGGCACATGTGTGCAAGAAAATATTAAAAGGGAATTCTAAAATGAGAAATAAATAAATATGAAAGAATGTGTATGCATAGAAAGGTATCTAGAGTCTAGTTAACACTAGTCTAACTAGAAGAAGACTCATATTTTAACTCAACTCGGATTTAGTAAGGCGTCAGTAATTAATTGGAAATAAGAGGAATAAAGAGACAACTAGGAGTGATTTAAGGAGTGCTTTTAGGATGGGTAAGGGAAATTGACTTTATTTAAAATAAAATGTGGAATTTCTTGTGCAACTTAGGGAAAGGGTGACAAGTGTAAGGGGGAAATAATTCTAATTTATCTAATTAAAAAATGAATTAATTGTGCAAGTGGAGATTTTTCATTAAGGAAAATCCTATAAAGTAAATGGTAAATAGGGGAAGAGGATGACACTGGTTATGGGTAAAGTTATGCTGTAGAATGTTTGACTGGTTTTAATTTTGAGAGTTGGGATACCCAGCTTGAGAGAGAGTGGTGGCTCTACCTTGCGAGGCAAGCTTGGTGCTAGAGGATTTGTTTTTATGTGTGTGTGGCCCCTTTGTGGCTCGGGAGGCTAGGGGGGAGAAGAGTACCCCTAGTGTTGGTTGGGAGTTACAGGTGAAGTCTCAATGATTAGCAAGCGGGAGATCGGAAGGAGTGCCACCACAGAAGAAAATCTTCAATTTCGTGGTTGTCGGTTACAGTATTCTTCTTGAGGATTATAATTTTAATAATATTAAGTTGTAAACGAGTTTTTAGACATCGCCATGAACTGTGATTGAAATTTGATGTCGATTTTTTATGAATCCTTGATAAGTTTAGTGTTTGAGTTGAAGTTGATATTCCTGTCTTGCAATTGAGTAATGGATTTGCGTTAGCTGCCTCCTATTTTTATTTTATTTTTCTCATCTTGTTATAATTGGTCATGACCTTCAACCACTATTTAAAGAATAACATTGTCTAGAATTGGATTTAGCTATAGGGATGGCAATGCCAACTTTGTTTGAAATTTTTTTAAAATTGAAACTTAAGCAATGATGAATTGCGCAAGTGGCCAAGGATCAACCCATGCATTGTGTGAAAGAAAAAAAAAATCCTTTATTTTCTCACCAAACGAATTGATGGATTTACGAAGCCAAAAAGACTATTAAATGCATATGCTTCCATTAGTTGGTAGCTTCCTTTGTGCCAGATGCCCACATCCCAATGAAATAAATTTTCCATTGTGAAAAATGCACACACACTTATCGTCACTCAAATGCCTCCTTACTCCAAAGCACCCTTCCCCTCTGCTCTTCCATCTAAAGAGACTAGGTTGTTGAGTGTGCCCTTCCTCTTTCTCACTCTTGACCGAATTTGGGCTGCTGAGAGCACCCTCCCTTTCTCTTCCTCTAACAGAAATTGGGCTTGCCTAGTGCACCCCTCTCCCATAGTGATTTTTCCAGTTTTTGTTCTTCCATCTTTTTGTGTATTCTTCTAGGGATTAGAAGGACCTCTTAAGAAGCAATTTCCCCCAGCCTCTCTGTGTATTATTCCAACATTTCAAAGACCTCTCATGAAGCAAATTCTCCCAACCTCTCTGTGTATTATTCCAGCGTTTGCAAAGACCTCTCATGAAGCGATTTTGCCCATCCTCTTTGTGTATTATTCCAGTGTTGTCAAAGACCTCTCATGAAGCGATTTATCCCAGCCTCTCTATGTATTATTCCAGCATTTTCAAATACCTCTTATGAAGCGATTTATCCTAGCCTCTTTGTGTATTCTTCCAGTGGTTGCAAAGAACTCTCATGTAGCGATTTCGCTCAGTGTTTTGTGTATTCTCACAAATGATTTTAATAAGTTATATTTTGAGGTAGATTTACCTTGGAGATATTTTCTAGTGAGTGTGATGAGCTTCTCCTATAGCAAATATCCTTCATAGATTTGCTTCTAGTGAATTAAATTGATCTCTCCCTACACCGTTTTACTTTATAAATTTTACCTAGAAGAAAATTAATGTCAATCATTTTTAATGCTCATTTTCTCTAATGTGATGGTTCCTTCTTGACCTGTGAGTTAGCTTTTGATCCTTATGTAAGGCTTTCGACTAACCTCCCCTTTTTCTTAATGAATTTTTAATGATAGCATAGGAATTGCTTGTTTTAGTGGGGTCTTCCTTGGGTTCCTTAATGGATTTACAAGCCAGCATAGAGTCCTTACCTTTATAATTGATAGGACTTGATCTACATACCACTTAGATGGAGTTGAAAACCTATCGATCCTTGTTTAAGAACATTGATGTAGTCTTGAAGTTCTCATGTTTTATTAAAAAGAAGATTGCGTCTTTCCTTTAAAAACTTTAATATGGATTTTTAATCAGCCTTGAAGTTTGCATGCATTGTTAAAAGAAGATGGGGTCCTTCCTTTAAAACTAATATGGATTTTTAAATTACCCTGGAGTTCTCATACATTTCTTTAAATAAGATTTGTTCTTCCTTTTAATTTTAAATGAGAGTTTTAGGTCATCTCTGAGTCCTTGCTGACGTGTGATTGATTAATTCACTAGATTACTCTTGCACCCTGAAATTAATGTTAATGTATGATGAGTTATGTAACTAGCTTACTCTTGTGCCATGAAAATAAAATTGATGATTACTCTTGCACCATGAAAAAAAGTTGACGATTACTCTTGCGCCATGAAATTAATGTTGATGTATGATGAGTTATGTAACTAGCTTACTCTTGTGCCATGAAAATAAAATTGATTCTTACTCTTGCGCCATGAAAATAAAGTTGATGATTACTCTTGCACCATGAAATTAATGTTGATGTATGATTGATTAAGTAATTAGCTTACTCTTGCACCATGAACATAATGTCGATGTATGATTGATTATGTAATTAGATTAATATTGAGCCAAGAAGTAATGTTGATGTATGACTCATAATATAATCTGAAGTTCTGAGTTGTGATTGATTAAGGGGGCATAGATACCTCCTTGTTCCTCATAACATTCGCTAGTCCTGAGACCTTAAATGGTCAAAATCAATCGGGTGAATCCTAGACTTGAGCATTGCTTATGTGTCTTGGAGGTCCTAACCATGCAAGATAGGTTGGGTAGGTATTTCTTTATTACTTAGTGACATGGTTGATTGTTTATTAGTATTTTTCTTCAGTTGATTGTGATGTGTTGAATTTCATCGCTCCTTATGTTTATGTGTTGATTATGCATCGATTTTAAATTTTGTTAACGTGTTGATTGTGTTGTTATTAAATTATGATGATGGGTCACTTGTGATGCTATTAATTATGTTGCGACGATTTTAAATTCCTAACGCGAAAAAAAATAATTACCCTTGTACATCAATTTTGTTGTCGTAATAGAGGAGTCATTACAATTATCTTATAGATCGTATACCTACACCTCCTCTTCTTCGCCTCAAGGGGTATTATCAAATATCTCTTTGATCATGTGGAGTAATTTTGTAGCCCTGAAGTATCTATAATTAGGGCCCTGACGTATGGCACCAAGAACATCAACTTTGTTCCCTTCCAAGTCCATCATTGTGGCCCTTACTTTGGCATAATTAGGACTACCAAGCTATACGATAGGCGCTTCCCAGTGCTCATTTTCCTTGTTCAGCAAGAAAGGACCTTGGTGGATGTATTAATTATAAAATTGTGTCATCCTTAAGAATGACCTAAGATCTATATTTTATATTTAATAGAAGTTAAGAAGAACATTTGGAAAAACAATCAATGATCCATAATCATTGTCAGCATGACTTATCACTAAATATTAAGCATTTCCTTGGCCTCGGATTGCTCCTCCATGATATCCTCACTTATGTACTTAATAATAAGTTCATCATGTCTCTTCTTCTCCACAACCATGTTCTCGATCGCTTTCTCATCTAGAAGGGGAACACAGAAAAAAAAAATCTCACTCTCTCTATTGTTGGTTTCCCTTGTCCTGCTCTCCTATTTCTTCTATCACATCATCATATTCCTCAAATAGAACCATATTAATGGAAAATACATGCCTCTCTTGATCATCAACATGGTCTACCTCTAGATAGACTTGATCCTTTGTCACTCCCTCAATGCTCTAGCCCGCATCTCCTCGTCCACGGGCCACTCGACTTTCTCCAAGATATTGTTCTCATCATCATTGTCACCATAATAATTGGTGTCAATTCACTTGTATATCACATACATAGACCTCCTCTTCTTCACCTCGTGAGGCTTATCAAATAGCTCTTTGACTTCAGGAAGTAATTTCCTAGCCGCACTTATACAATTGATTTCTAGAAGATTGTAGCATGTCATTTTCCAATAATCAATTGTACAAGTGCAACTAAGAAATTCCTCCCCAGTGTCAAATATCTATTCAATAATCCCCTCGAGGCAAATAAGATGAGGTCTAGATATGAAATATACAAGAAAATTGACACCAATTATTATGGTGACAACGATGATGAGAACAATATCTTAGAGAAAGTCGAGTGGCCCGTGAAGGATGAGATGCAGGCCAAAGCATTGAGGGAGTGGCAGAGGATCAAGTCTCTCTATAGGGAGGCCATCTTGAAGATTATGAGTGAGGAGGTAATTTCTATTAATCCATTCCTATTCATGGAAGATGAGGATGTGGCAGAAGAAATGGGAGAGTGGGACAAGGGAAACTAGTAGCAAAGAGAGTGAGAGTTTGTTTCCCATGTGACCCTTCTGGATGAGAAAGTGATCAAGTGCATGGTTGTGGAGAATAAGACGCATGATGAACTTCTTAGTAATTACATGAGTGAGGATATCATGGAGGAATAGGTCGAGGCCAAGGAAATGCTTAATATTTAGCGATAAGAAATGCTAAAAAGATTATGAATCATTGGTTGTTTTTCTGAATGTGCATATTAAATTCTATTAAATACAAAAAATGGAGCTTAGGTCAATATTGAGGCTAACAAAGTGTTATAATTAAGACATCCACCAAGGTTCTTTCTTGTTGAATAAGGCGAAGGGGCACTAGGAAGCTCCTATTGTAGAGCTTTCCAGTCCTAATTATGACAAAGTAGGGGCCAAGATGATGGACTTGGAAGGGAACAAAGTTGATGTTACCGGTGCCATAGGAAAGGGCCCTGGTTACAGATAATTTGGGTCTAAAAAATTCATCCCCATCTCTAAAGAGTTATTCGATAAGCCCCCTTGAGGTGAAGAAGAGAAGTTGTAGGTATGTGATTTACAAGTGAATTGATGCCAGCTCATATTATGGCTATAGGAATGACAACAATGGTATCTTGGAGATAGTTGAGTGGCTCGCAGAGGAGGAGATGCAAGGTAGATCACTGAGGAAGTGGTAGAGGATCGAGTCCATGTGTTGAATTATGAGTGGCATTGAAGAGTGACCTATGTTTTTTCCTCTGCAAAGAAAAACCTCTGCAAAACTTTAATTGTGGAAGTTTGCATGCATACTTCATCAATTAAATTGTTTATCGATGCATTTTTATGTAACAACCACTCTAGTGAGATTTCAATCGCACCAGTGTGCTATAAACAATATAACACACATGTATATTGTGTTTTTCAAATCATATTGATGTTGTTGTTGTTTGATTTATAAAATGTATAATAAGTATGCTAATGATTTATCTGTTTTTAGATTAAATTTAAGATGTATCACTCATTAGAATTTAGAGTTGTCATATAATGTTTAACTTTAGTTTTATGAAATCATTTACTTTGGATTGTAATTGAGAAAACTTAAACTATTAATGTCATATAATGTTAAATTCATCTTCAAGATGAATTGTTTAATTTCTAGCAAGATACAATATGTTGATTAAACATTTTTACAAAGAAAATTTATTTTTATGAAATGTCAATTTCTCATTTATTTTATTGATAACATTATAATAATTGCTCATAATTGCATTTATAATTGTTATATTTATGAGTAGTGATGGTACAAATATCTTCCATATTGGGATGTTCCTTTTTTTCTTTCAATTATTATATTGGGATGACTTATGCCAAGTGTCATATTAGACTATAAAATGCACCTCGCTTTATATTAATAATAATAATAAATTAACAAAGGTGTTAATAGAATCAATATGTTTTTTTTTTAGTTTGTAGGTGAAAATGCCATTTTTTTTAAAATGATTGTGTTAAAATTTTATTGCAAAATATTTTTAGAATTAATAAAAATATATCTATAAATGCATGCAATTCATCAAATAAAAACATTTATATAAAAATTTATCTATAAACGCATGCAATTCATCAAATAGTAACGTTTATATATATAT
>CBVK0100228736.1:0-24239 GCA_900067695.1 Picea abies | reverse complement strand
ACCGAGATCTACACTCTTTCCCTACACGACGCTCTTCCGATCTCACCACATAACTAGCGGTGGACCGAAAACTAAGTGTTTGAAGAGATAATACCATGATTTCACACTCCCATGTTTGATTAACCACCAAGAACTAGAGGACAAAAAAATCAAACCCACTTCATCATCTAAAACCTATTCTATGGTCATGAAGGACTATCTCGAAAAAGAAACATCGACACATGAAGGTGATTATGATGAAAATGACAGTGAGTTGATCAATTAATTGAATGGACACTACACCATGTCATAAGTTTACAAGACAACGAAGACTATCAAATGATATAATTTAGATCATACGGTGGGGGAAAATGCATAACCAAACTTTGCTAAGTATAAAAATGTGTTAAAACTCTAAAGTTTGGCTTAATAACAGGATCGGATAAATACCATGTCGGGTTGGCTTTTACCCTAAGTTATGAATTGTTTTTTACAAATTTTAACATGGTTGTGTAGCCACCAATGAAACATGGTGTAAACCCTAGGATTTTATATTTCCAATTAAAACAAATAGTTTTTCCACTTATACAGAGGGAGAACACTCTAAGTGTTTCTTCAATGACCTTGTAAAATGATTTTAATTTCATGCTTTCGAGTCTTCAAATTGAAATGGATAAAAACAATATAACTATCTATGAAAAACATCAAACACAATTGATCAACAAAAGTAATCATCAGAAACATTCAATTTAATGTATATACATGCTAAGAAGTGGATACAAAAACTCTCTCTTCAATTTTTTGTGTTTCAAAATATCGATGAAATGCGATGGTAGTTGGGATTCCAACAAGTTTATATAGTCAGAGTCAAAATTGGGGGAAGATTTTGATGAGTGAAAGTTCGATCTACGATCAATCATAACTATCGTCTCTCCTCTATGAAGGACAATTCATATTCAGAATTAGAGTGTTGGATAAATAATTGGATCTGCATCAATCTGCCTCGTTGAGCCTCTTCCCCGATTGATGATTGTATCTTTTTGTTAAAGTGTTTGAGGTCCTGGAAATTCAAAAAAAGAAGTTCAATTGGATCTATCAGAGTTTTAGCAGGAGAGATGTGGAATATTAATCTAAGTTCCATCCATCGGAGTGGAGTGTAGTGAAGTTACTTTGACAACAAAGAACTATGAGGTATAACGAGAGTCGTTGACTTTGGTTGATCTCCATTGTCCACAGGAGGCCATGGTTTGAGTGAAGTTGATGAGAGAAATCTGATGAGGGACTCTAAATGATTATGTGTCATCTTGATATTCAAGTTGACGTGGATTCCAACATGGAAGCCAACATGTCCCAAAGGATGAAACTTGTCTAGGTGATGACAACATGATGTGAGCATCCAATTACTAGTGGTCAATGCAAAGTCAACACCATAAAAACAACCAAGTGTAACACAACAATTGGGCCATGTAAAAGAATAGTTCAAGTTTAAAATTTAGAATCGGGCCAAAAATTGTGATGATGCTAGCATGAGGTCAGTTTCCATGTCAGTGCCATGTGTAGCACAATGATTGATCTTGTGTCATCAAGTAAATATTCATAGATCCCTTGCAAGGTCTGGTTGGATTATATATTGACCTTTGATAGTATTCCATTGAACTAAATCACCATCGCTCATCATATATGACCTAGTTAGATTAGATTGTGATACACATACTCCAATAACAACGACTACGAGAAATCATGTGAGCCATTGATCTAGCTAGCATATCTCTTTCATTCATTGCATAAGAAACTATCCAACTGGATTTTGAGTAGTGATACTTTGACGAAGAGATCCGAGGAGAAATATGGACCATAGGGATGAAAGATAACCATCATGCATGTTGAGGGGGAGACATGATTGAAACCATTGATTTGAGACTACGAGGAATTTTGGATCTGTCGTAGTACTTGCCATCGAAGTAGAGTTGATGGATAGGATTCAAGGAAGAGGACACCAAGAACCAATGATAACCATTAATAAAATATCCTATGGCTTATGAACTATGAGGTAGTTTTGAGTGTTCTGGACTCCCTGTGGTCCCGATGAACATGATCAAAAATCAACGGTGGAGATTGAATGGAGAGCTAGATCTGATGGTTACAATATAATAAATATATGATTGGATGAATCTTGTGTGTCGAGGAAATTATTTATAATTTTGGATATTAGATTGATGGTCAAGATCTATTCTAAGAAATAATCAAATGGTGGCTAAGCATTAAGAACTAGTAAGCTACATTGTTTGCAAGAGAAGGGAACAAAGACTAGATTTCATGAAGCTTTTTCAAGGAAATGTCTAAGCCCGATTTAATGGAGAATATGGGATTTGGGGTCAATCTCATCGATATAGTATTTTGGGGTAAAAAAAATGGTATGTATAATAATGAGGATCACTTCGAGTGGTGTGTGTGTGAACAATTTAGGTATCTGAAACAATGAATGGGAGGAGCGAATTTCACACCTCATGAACTACATGGAGAAGGAATGAAGAAAAAAAGTTTTTGTGGGATTTTTGGTTGAGGTGTAAGATTTATTTTAGGAAAAAATGATCTAATAAAATCATAGTATATTGGAGGACGAGTTGATGGCCGAATTATAGTCTTTCTGAGGTTAAATTTGCAAGTTGGTCCCTGCAATTCGAGTTTGTTCTCAAGAGGATTGGTGTCCTCATCTATTTGCGGTTTGGTTCCTAAAATATGAGTTGGTTCTCATAATATAATTGGTTACCTCATCTACTTATAGGTTGGTGCCTAAAGTTATTGAGTTGATGCTCAGGAGGATTGGTGTCCTAATCTATTTACATGTTGGTGCCTAAAGTTATTGAGTTGGTGCTCAAGAGGATTGATGTCCTCATCTATTTGTAGGTTGGTGTCTGCAATTATTAAGTTGGTGCTTAATAGGTTTGGTGTCCTCATCTATTTATAATTTGGTTCCTATAGAGGATTGGTTTACTCACAAAAATTTGTTTAGAAACAAATTGATATTTATTGGTGAAATATTTTCAAGCAGTTTTCTCCAGTTCAACATCTGTGTACTGTAAATGTGTTTATTGATGTCTGTAATTATGGACATTATATTTCAGTTATGATTGTTTTTAATTACAAGTGCTAATATGTTTAAATTAATCTAACAAAAAAAAACTTAAAACTGTATAGTACCGACTCACCCCCCTCTTAGTTTTATTGAATATTTCAACAAGAGAGAGGGAGTTTTGTTGGTTGTGGAGCCTAATCATCTTCCTGATTAAGAGGTCTTTATTTAGCCACGTTTGTACCCCATTACCTAACGGGGGTGTGTTGGGGGATTTCCCCCCCCACATATAGAGCAAGGGGGATCAAGGGGGGTCCAAGGGGGAGGTGACACTTTATTGGAGCCCACCCCCCCTTTTGGGGCCTTAGGGGAAGGACCTATGAGGATAAAGTTTTGGGAAAATTTCCTTTTAAAATATTGTAATTTCATAGTCAATATGGACCGTTCATTATAAGGTCGCATATATGATGGTAGAATTTATTGTTGGACACACCGATCACACTGAGAGGGGGGGGGGTGAATTAGTGTAGGGATATTTTTCAAACTTCCCTTATCTTATTAGCTAGCAATCACCAATTAATCAACACTCATTACTATCATTTATAATCAGTTGTATGTGAACATATATCAAAAACATATAACATCAACATATATCATTAATAATTCATCACCACAAGGAACACAAAGAACACAATATGTATGTACACTTTTCTTTTTATTACAGAGTACAATCCTTGGGTTATCAACAACAACTGAATATAGTTACAACTCCACAAGAGCACCAACTCTACAATGCAAGACTCATCTTACACAACTCAACACCAGCTGAGAAGTGGAATCAATCTTCAATAGATACCAATTTGTTAACAAGTAGTGAAACACAAGTAGGTACGTGCCCTACCAGTAGTACAACTCCCGTATGTATGCGACCAATATGTACTACAACCTGCGTATGCTATATGGTTTTATCTCTATGAAAAACTTAGATCCTTTTCATCCTTTAGTCACATCTACTTATGTCTTTCATTGTCCCATATGAACCATAACCAATCACAACACATATATTCTCTCACAAAACTTATTAATTCTCCTCAACCATACAATATGAATTCTACTTAGTCATGTATAAGCAATCAATATACTCTGGCAATCATATTAGTATTGAATCATAAGAATGTTTCTCACTCTATCAATCAACCAACATAACCATATCACACAATGCATACCAAGAATGCCTTAAGCATTCACCATACAATAAGAAAGGATATCCATCAAGACAACTATGTAACCATACCAGAGTTTCCATGGCAGATTTGAGCCCATGGAATATAGATCTGGAACTTGCTTCTGACTTCAAAAACCTGGCATCAGTTCACACTCAAGTCTCCATGACTTCATTCAACTATAGGCGCTCTTCGTTCTTCAACCCCTTTATATGCTCTTCAAGCTATGCTCAAGAGATGATTTTCACAAGAGACCTTTGCTTCCTTAGAAGCATCTTCTAGGCCACTTTGTCCACATAGCCACTTTGTCCACATAGTCACCTATGTCCAACTTTTCCCAATTTTCCACTTGTCCATGTATCCAATATCCACTTGACCACTTAACCCATTTTCCTCATTTTAGGGTTAACCTTATTATAACCACTTTCCATAATTAGAAAGTTCTCCATTTACTTTATTATTTAAATAATCCTCTTTGACTTTGTCACTTCACTTTATTATTTAAATAATCCTCTTTGATTTTGTCACTTCACTTTAATATTTAAATAATCCTTTTTGACTTTGTCACTTTATTATTTAAATAATCCTCCTTGATTTTGTCACTTCACTTTATTATTTAAATAATCCTCTTTGATTTTGTCACTTCACTTTATTATTTAAATAATCCTCTTTGAATTTTTCACTTCACTTTATTATTTAAATAATCTTCTTTGATTTTGTCACTTCACTTTATTATTTAAATAATCCTCTTTGACTTTTTCACTTCACTTTATTATTTAAATAATCCTCTTTGATTTTGTCACTTCACTTTATTATTTAAATAATATCTTATTTTCAATAACTTTGACTTCTTTGACCTTTTCAGGCTTCAAGCCAACATATGAGGGTCCTCCAACTTCGTAAGGCCATAACTCGCAGACTGTGAGGAGTTATGTGACGTTCCACATACCACCAAAAATGGCTTTACAAGAACTATCCATATAGGATATTTTCACTGACAAATTCTGATCCAGGTGGATATTGGTGGCCACCCACCTCTTCCAACTGGCTCAAAACAGTTTTCTGACAATTTCAACAATTTACTATTTTTAGCAGTTTTAACTTTCGGGGCCATTTTGAGGGCCTAAATGAAGGTTTTTTAGGATAGACCTTCTCAATGATATCCAAAGGCATGGTTGATACCACAAAATGAATATCCTTGACTATACCTTTCCAACGTGCTATCTTATGCATAAAACAGAGATCGTATGCAAAAGTTATGACCCTAGGAAGTTGATGTACTAACTTACCAAAATGGGGCCCACATGACTTTTGGCGCTTCATCTCCTACGGTTAGGTTTTTGGCATTCCTATTTATTGTAAAAATGCCTTTAGAGCCTCATTGTAATGATCTTCTTGTGGATGAGTTCAACTGTCACATCTCTTCTCAGAGATAAGTCACCACCATTCTAGCAAGCTTGTTTACACTGCATTTTACATTTTCAACTTATTTCCTTATTGAATAGAAAGCCAATTTTACTGTATCTCTATTATTTTGTGTTGAGCACATGTTAATAATTTGTAGTCATTTCATTATGCTCATAAAATCCGGATCACATTCAGTGATCTTCATCTCATTATTCCACAATTAAGCATGGGTTCTCTAATGATACTACTAGGATAACTCAACCACAAAGTGTCTTCCCATGAGGGATTTCACCATAAGGGGACCACTTTGGAGTTCATCGCAAAGCATCTTCCTGTGAGGGATTTCACCATAAGGGGACCACTTTGGATTTCATCCATTTGTACAACCATGAAAAGAAAATAACCACTTTGGAGTTCACCACAAAGTGTCTTCCCGTGAGGTCTTTCACCATAAGGGGATCAATTTGGAGTTCATCCATTTGTACAACCATGAAAAGAAAATAATGAGTCATCTTTAAATCAATCCAACTATGCATCATATATCAATGACAACTCATTGATCAATATTCATCTACGCATACAACTATGACTCCTCTTGACATCAATCCATTGCCATCAAGGTCAATACATGATCCATAAATCACCACATAATTATACTATGACAAGTCATTGTTCCTTTGACATAAATCATTTTACATGAATACTTTGGCATCAATGACAACATGATCCAACAATATCCCTCCTTGTTATTGATGGCAATACCAACATTGATGTCAACACCAATCATTGATGGCAACATGTAGACAAAGAATTTCTCTACATCAATAGGAATCTCAATCAGATCAATGTGACTATATCTCCTCCTTTGACATCAATGGAAAAGGGTCATTCTCCCCTTGGGGCTTCTCCTCATGTCTGAATTCATTTGATCTTCCTCCGAATAATCTCTCCCCTTTTGAACAAGGGATATCACTCTGATGTAATGTTGAATATATATATCTCATTCTCCCCCTATGACCATCGCTCCCTTGGAACTATGATTATGTTCTCTTTCTCTAGGTATAGGTCTCTTTTTAAAGTATTTATATTTGTATATGATAAATCTCTCCTCCTGGAATCATGGGAAGAAAAATGACTCCCCCTATGGGTATGTCTCCTCCTATCTTCTCTGCAATATGAACAATATGCTACCACTGCAATATGCTTCTGCTGCAAATGCTAGTGCTCAACTAGAACATAGTACAAATACTCTTTCTATGATGATCCTTGGACTTGTCCATGCATCAAGCTCGTGCCATACTATACATCATGAAGAAAAAGATATGTCAACAATGAAAACATCAACCAAGTACATCCTCTGCCAACCATGCACAATACCCATGTACATCAACCATGTACATAAATACCATATCATATGCCATAAGATATCATCAATGGAGTGCATAAACCATATGAGTCTACCAACATGCCAACCATGTGCCTCAAACAAGTGTCATATCACTCATGATATGTCTCTACCAAGAACCAAGTGCCACAATCATGTATCTTAATCAATGAAGTGTCTCAAGTATATTATCCATACATCAACAAGTGCACCAAACATGTATCACCACTTGTACCAAGCAAGTGCATCAACCATGCACCAATACCACAACAACATGAACTACAATAAATATGTTTCCTTAGGCATGTATGCCATATCCAACATAAAACATGTGCCAATTATATTTCTAGTAGGTGCCTCTAACAATGTACCAAAAGTGTACCAATCATGCATCAACTATAGATAAAGCTATGACTCATCAATGATGTACAATATGACCACTTCATCAAGTCATCAACTACATGTCCCAATATGTATCTTATCCATATGCATGCACCAATATATCCAACAAATATTCTTCCAAAAATACATCCTAAGATATATCAATGAAACTCAAATACTTACCAGCCATGTATCCCAACAAATCAACCTCAACCTCCATTTACTACAACAAATACTGAGCATCCAATAATACATGTACTATAAGTGTGCCTCAATATATCAATGACATCTCTAGCTAGCATCATCATGATATATCTCATAACCAAAGAGACATAACTTCACTATCACAACCAACATTGTTCTTCAATAGAAAAATGTCTCAATCCACACTCTAGGGTTAGTACCATGCATCCAATATAGTCTTTCAACACTCAACCATATGTCACCACCATCCATACATAAATTATGTATGTAAACATGTAATCAGGAAACCTACAACAAACCATGTCAAACCCTACAACAAACCATGTCAGATCCTACAACACAGAGTTATACCATCATACCATGCTGCAACTCATATGCATAGCCCTTTTTCCAAGGATTTTTACCACAAATACATGACCTGCTACACAGATAGCTCATGTATGTATGTGACCTATTCATAGGCCAACTTATGTGTGTACATGATCATTACCATTGTAACCTGCCTATGCTTCTGAAGATGACAAACTTGAGCTTCCCCTAACGCTGCCATTATGTTCTGATTGTTCAGTCTTCTTCACCCACTTATGAAGGTGTCTCAATTTTTCATAACTTGATCTTTGAGCTTCCACCTTTTCAAAAATGTCTTCCTTCATAACTTCACGGCTTCTTCTAGTCATGCTATATGAAGTCCTCATCATGGAATTTCTTCTTGTGTTCCAACAATCCTGGGATTTGTGGTCAAATCCTCTACAACTGTAGCATCTCATGGTGTGACAATGAGCAACAATATGTCCTACTTGATTACATCTCCAACACCTTAGGGTGTTATGAAATATTTCACTATCTTTCCTTGAATAATATTTTCATTCCAATGCTTTGTGACCATATTCATTACATGAGTAACATTGACCATGAAAAACATTTTCATACCTTTGCTTTGGTGTCCATATTCAAGGTTTCTCTCTTCTTTGAGGTGTAAATATGACTTCTTGATGTCTTCCTTGCTTTGCTCTTTTGAAAATTTCCTTGCCTTGTGTAGATTATTGACTTGCAACATTATTTCCATCCCTTAAGAGTGAGGGACTTACCTCATGATTCTTTGAAGTTCTTTATTCCACATGTGTATTTTTTTTCTTGTATCCAAGACCTGATTTATCATTTGGTGATCTTTGACTATCCAAGATCTCATTGAAGATTGTTGAGCTATTTAAGAATTTGTTTGAATTCTCTAGTTTCTTTCTAATATCAACAACTTCATCTTCCAACTGATGACATGACTCTTCCTTTTCATTTACTTGATTCTTTCGTAATTTTTCTACCCTTTTGACTTCTTCAATTTGGGTCTTGATATGGACATTAAATTCAAGAATTTTGCTAATCTCATAATCTAACTTCTTATTCTCTTCTATTTCATTCTTTACTCTTTTGATCTCTTGTTCTTTTCATTCTAATTGAGTCCTTTTACTTTCTTCTTGTTCCATTTCCTTTAACTTCAATATATGCCTTTGATTATTTTTAAGAAATTTTTTGGTGTTCTCAGAAAGATAGCTATATTCTATATAACAATGGTCATAGTCGTATTGAAATAGACCCCATTCAACTTTCCTTTTAATCTATGATATTTCTTCTTATACTTCTTACATGGGATAACTATCATCTAATTCTACAAATATTAACTCTATATTTTCTTCTTCACTTGTAGAGAAATATTCAACATCATCACATTTTGAATCATTGCAAATAGAGGATTTTGGCAATTCTTTACCTTCATTGTTCTTGATGGAGTTGTTTTTAAGGTCTTCCTTTTTTCTTTGGTATGTCTCCTCTAGATTTAGCCATAGATCCTTGGAGGAAGTGCATTGTCCCATTCTTTATTTCATAGAACTTGAGATTCCACTAAGAATGGTATTGGGAGAGAATGCATCATTCTTCTGTTCTTCCCTTTGAGCTACAAAATTTGACTTGTTCTTCAAAGGAACTGATCCACCAATAGTTTCTTTCCAAACACTTGCTCATATTTCCTTCAAATGCAACTTCATTTATATTCTCCATGTAGAATATTTTTTCTAATCAATTATTGGAAATTCATCATCCATTTGTGTGTCCATGCATCTCCCCCAATCTTGTTAAGGCTTATAGTGAAGGCTTCCTCTGATACCAATTGTTGGACACACCGACCACGCTGGGAAGGGGGGGGGGTGAATTACTATAGGGATCTTTTTCAAACTTCCCTTCGCAAAACTTATTAGCTAGCAATCACCAATTACTCAGCACTCATTACCGTCATTTATAATCAGTTGTATGTGAACATATATCAACAACATATAACAAAAACATATATCATCAATAAGTCATCACCACAAGAAACACAAAGAACACAAGATGTATGTACAATTTTCTTTTTATTACAGAATACAATCCTTGGGTTATAAACAACAACTAAATAGAGTTACAACTCCACAAGAGCACCAACTCTACAATGCAGGACTCAACTTACACAACTCAGCACCAACTGAGAAGAGGAATCAATCCTCAACAGATACCAATCTGTCAACAGGTACATGACCTATCAGTACTGCAACACGCGTATGTACGTGCCCTACCAGTAGTACAACTAGTGTATGTATGAGGCCAATATGTACTACAACTTGCGTATGCCTTAGGGTTATCTCTCTATGAAAAACTCTGATCCTTTGCAGCCTTGAGTCACATATACTTTTGTCTTTCATTGTCCCATCTGAACCATAACCAATCAAAACACATCTATGCTCTCCCACATCTTATTCATGCTCCTCAAACATACAATATGAATGCTACTTAGTCATGTATAAGAAACTAGTATAATATGGAAATCATATCAGTACTGAATCATAAGAGTGTTTCTCACTCTATCAATCAACTGGCATAACCATATCACGATAGCCATACCAAGAATGCCTTAAGCATTCACCACACAATAAGAAAGAATATCCATCAAGACAACTATGTAACCATACCAGAGTTTCTATGCAAGATCGGAGCCCATGAAATGCAGATCTGGAACTTACTTCAAAATTCAAGAATCTAACATCAGCTCACACTCAATTCTCCACAACTTCATCCAATTGTACACCCTCTTCCTTCCTTCAGCCCCTTGCTATGCTCTTCAGGCTATGCTCAAGAGATGATTTTCACAAGAGACCTTTTCTTCCTTAGAAACATCTTCTAGGCCACTTTTTCCACATAGCCACTTTGTCCACATAGTCACCTATGTCCAATGTTTCCCAATTTTACACTTTTCCATGTATCCAATAGCCACTTTACCACTTAACCCATTTTCCTCATTTTAGGGCTAACCTTCTTATAACCACTTTCCATAATTAGAAAGTTCTCCATTTACTTTATTATTTAAATAATCCTCCTTGACTTTATTATTTAAATAATCCTCTTTGATTTTGTCACTTCACTTTAATCTTTAAATATTCCTCTTTGACTTTGTCACTTTATTATTTAAATAATCCTCATTGACTTTGTCACTTCACATTATTATTTAAATAATCCTCTTTGATTTTGTCACTTCACTTTATTATTTAAATAATACTCGTTGACTTTGTCACTTCACTTTATTATTTAAATAATCATCTTTGACTTTGTCACTTAACTTTATTATTTAAATAATACTCTTTGATTTTTTCACTTCAATTTATTATTTAAATAATATCTTCTTTGCAAGAACTTTTACTTCCTTGACATTTTGGGTCTTCAAGCCAACATATGAGGGTCCTACAACTTTGTAAGGCCATAAATCTCAAACCGTGAGGAGTTATGTGACGTTCCACATACCATCGAAAATGGATTGACAAGAACTATACATCTAGGATAGTTTCACTAACAAATTCACTGATCTTCATCTCATTATTACACAATTTAGGATGGGTTCTCTAACCATACCACTAGGATAACTCAACCACAAAGCGTCTTCCCATGAGGGATTTCACCATAAGGAAACCACTTTGGAGTTCACCGCAAAGTGTCTTTCCATGAGGGATATCACCATAAGGGGGGCACTTTGGAGTTCATCCATTTGTACAACCATGACAAGACAATAACCACTTTGGAGTTCACCGCAAAGTGTCTTCCCATGAGGGATTTCACCATAAGGGGACCACTTTGGAGTTCATGCATTTGTACAACCATTACAAGACAATAATGAGTCACCTATACATAAATCCAACAGTACATCATATATCAATGACAACACATTGATCAATCTTCATCTATGCATACGACTATGAGTCCTCTTGACGTCAATCCATTGACATCAATGTCAATACATGATCCATCAATCACTACATTAATATACTATGACAAGACATTGTTCCTTTAACATCAGTGCTTTGGCATCAATGAAAACACGATCCAACAGTTATGTTAGGGTTTTTTTTACTTAGAAGGCAACCCTATTTTATCAGGAAAATCTATTATGGGTATGTATGTGTGTGAAAATTGTATTTTGAGAGAGGAGATTGTGAGAGAAAGAAGGGGAAGTTACATCGGTTATGATGTAGTTTGTATCCATTAATTTGATGGATAACAATAATCAAAGGATATTGAAGTTTATCTTGTTGATATAGACCACACTGACTGAACCACATATATCTGTGTCTCTATTGTATTGTGTATCTTCTGTGTTTTATTTCCATATTTTTTTGTGTTATTGCTCCACGATCATGTTTTTCTAACAAGTTTAATGTCCCCTTCCAATTGATCATGATAGATGATGAATCAATAGCCTATACGACTCCCATATGATATATTCAACAAGGAAAAAGGGAGTCAATGAGGTTTATTTGGTGTCACTAGGTTAAAAGAATGAAAAATTCTAAAGTGACATTAAATAAAATAAATAATTATATTTAACTAAAATTGGAGGGAAAAATAAAGTGAGGGTTTGATTTGGTCAAAAAAGGGAAAGATCTAGAAGGCTCCGAGAAAGTATAAATAAAGGGGTAACCCTCCTCTTTGGAATTATGATTTGATCTCTATTTTGGAGCTCTCTTGGAGCCATTTTTTTGTTAGGGTTTAGCAAAACCCTTTCGCTATTGCAATCTAGTTCCGATGGTGCAATTCCCACCCTATCCATAAAAGCGAGGAGTCCATATAGGAATACCATTGCATATTCACTTGGGATTTTTTCATTCTATTGGAGAGATACCAAGGTACGCATGAGGTTTATAGAACTTTATGGATGAGGTCGAGCCCATAAATTTGCAGGTTTCAGGAAGGTTTAGAGAAACCAGGTTTTAAGGAATCCTCACAGGTCAAGTAAAGGGTGTCTCGTTAGGCCCCGTTAAATGACCAAGTGTCTCGCACGAGGACCTTTATTATCATTGATTTTCAGCTACCAATTGGATCAAGACAATGGGGGTTACATGACTAGATCTTCTAGAGTGGATTATGGAGGATTGTGGTGACATTTCATGTTTATTTTTGCTTGTGTGTGTGATTGTGCAAGTTCCATTGCAGCCAATAGATATTTGTGAGGTTAGTGTTGGTGCACTTATTTTTAAAACCAATAGATATTTGTATTATTCTTATTTTTGAAGGTTCCATCCATAATAAAATGCCATGATCATCTCTTCCATTTTTTGTTCCTGCAATGTGTTTTGATAAGATGTCTACTACGAGTTTACATGAAAATTGTTTTTTATAAGTAACAAACCAACTCAAAAAATTGTTTGCAAAGTATTTGATTAAAAATAATCATCTTGAAACATAATATGCTACCATGTTATAAGTGGGGACATTACAATGGTATTAGAGATGGTGATCTTTCCAACCTATGATTTCTGAGGCATTGATGCCAAGGAAATATGAAGGATGAGGGAAACAACCCACCCCGGGATCAGAGTCATCAGAATGGGTAGAGGTAGAGGGCTTTATGGGGGATCATCCTAAAGATAGAACCATACAGTTGTTGGAATGCATAGCTAATCGACATAAACAATTGACATGGGTCCTGACATGGTATTTTTCCAGCAACGAAGAAAATCAAAATCAAAGAGGTACCAATGGGAACCATGTAGTGGCCATCCATAGAGATGGTAATATTCTTGAAGGGAGTAATACATATTCTCTAGTATAGAGTGTCTTCCAGGTAGTTAGCAGAAAGGCACCTAGGCCATTATTTCCACCATTCCTTGAGGAGCAGCTTATAGGGACATAGGAGTAGAAAGGGCCTGCTGATGAGACCAGCTATTATCAGGAGCCCATACATCCCTATCTTACAATGATTTTTGCGACCTCAAAATGAGGAATGAGCCTAGGACAAGATAGAATCAATAGAATTTTGACCTTCTCCGTAATTTGGGAAAGATGGCCATCTCATCTTTTGATGGATTTGACAGGTGCAAAAAATGAGCATGGGTACATAAGATAGATACTTAATTCTAGCTTAACTTGATGACATAGGCAGAGGAAATCAAATTTTCCACTATGCACTTGGATGGAGAGGCTCATGAGTGGTGGTACCATGGGATATTAACATCGGGGCATTCTGACATCATAGAATATGAGGATTTCACCCAGAGGTTGATGGGAAGGTTCAATAGGAAGGATCATGAGATCCACTTAATTGAGTTGGCACAACTGAGGCATACAAGCACACCAGAGGCCTATGTCATAGAGTTCCAAAAAATGGTAGTCATGGTTACTTATGTTTCAAAGAAGAGATTGATGATGTTGTTCATGGAGTTATTGGATGATCCCTTAAGAGATTGGGTGAATACCTTTAGGATAAACACACTGAAGGAATATACCATGAAGACCTACGATATGAAAGACATAGTTCCTAAGAACACATCAACAATTTTTTTTTTCCATAGAAAGGTCAAGTGACAAAGCCTCCCTAGAAGAAGTGGATAGGGAAGGACCAATTAGATGAGGAAACTTAGAGAGGAATATAAGTAGGAAGGAGATTTTTTATAGTTTCAAGGAATGACGGGAACCAAGTCATCAATTTGTGGGAAAAAATAAAGTCCATTATATTGAGGTAGTTTCTGATGAGAAGGATGATGGTGATGATGAGGGCATTGGATAGGAAAGTGGCGATCCATCACACTTCAAGTATATAGAGAAGGAAACATTGTAGAATAGCACCAAGAGAGTGACCATTACAACTCTTTCAAAAGTTCTCAAATATTACACCTTAAGGGTTCGAGAAATTTTGCAAGGACATAGCCTTAAGACATCGATTGAAGGTGGGGCACCCAAGACTTCATTGATGTTGCATTGGTCAAAAGTGGAAAAATTTCGACAGGGGACTTCGATGGATTCAATGTGGTTGTAGAAGATGGGTAAAAAATTGCATGTACTCATAGGATATGAGGACTGGATGTAACATTGGGAAACTATACATTGACCAATGACTTCTATATCATAGATCTAGCAGATACTCATCTGGTGGTAAGAGTTCAATGGTTGTATTCACTAGGAGATATCCAAATGAATTATCGGGACATGAGTATGGATCTCTAGGACAAGGGTGGAAAACGATTCATCTTGAGAGGTATGTCAACAAGTGCCCCAAGGATCATGTTGAACCAATGCACATAGGCCCTTTTTAGACACGAGGACATGACTTGTGCAACATAGTGCTTGATCACCATCGATAAGCCATCACATGATCACCAACATTACCTTGAGGATATTAAGACTTTTCTTGGAAATCATGAAAGAGTGTTTGAATCATTGCCAGCAAGGAGACCACCTGATAGAGGATTTGAGCGTGTCATTGAGAAAGAAGAGGGGTATAAACCCATGATCACCACATCCTACATGAATCTGAAGAGGTTCAAGGACGAAATATAGAAGGCCATAAAGGAATTGTTGGATATGGGGCACATCGGGACTAATTCTAGTCCCTTTTCTTCTTTAGTTGTGCCGGTAAAGAAGAAATATGGAATTATGAGGATGTGCATAGACTAGAGGGCACTAAACAAGAAGACCATAAAAAATTGATACCAAATACCCCAGATTGATGATTTGATAGACAAACTACATGGGGATATATACTTCTCAAAGGTTGATCTACGATCATGATACCACCACATCTAGGTTAGAGAGGTGGATATCCATAAAACAACATTCATGTGTCACTATGGGAACTATGAGTTTTTAGTCATTCCCTTTGGGTTGAATAACGCACCAGCTACCTTTTAGTCATGCATGAACCATATATTCAACAAACAGTGGACAAAATTTTTATTGGCATTCTTATTCGCATTCTTTGACGATCTTTTGATCTACAACAAGACATGGGAGGATCATATGAAGCATGTGGATGAGATTCTCACCATTATGGAGGAGCGGTTTCATTTTTCCAAGGAGGAATAATGTGAGTTTGGGTTGAATTAGATCCTATATCTAGGGCACATGATTGGTGTTGAGGGATTAAAGGTGCATTAGGAGAAGATCCAGACAATATTATATTTTCCCACTCCCAGATCACTCGCACATCTACGAGTATTTATTGAGATATGAAACTATTATAGATACTTTGTGAAAGGATTTTCACAATTGTCTACACCATTCACATGCCTCACCAATAAGGGGTGTTTTGATGGTGATAGGATGCACAGGTAGCATTTTAAAGAATGAAGAGGGTGATGAGAACTTTCCAATTATTAGCACTCCCATATTTCACGCAACATTTTTTCCTAGAGTGTGATGCATCCGATGAAGGGATATGAGTAGTATTGATGTAGAATGAACACCCAATACATTTCGAGAGAAGAAAACTAACATATCCATAGAATATATATTCGATCTATGATAAGGATATGTTAGACATCATGCATGCATTTGCCAAGTAAGACAAAACTTGGTAGGAGGACACTATGTGGTTAGAATTCAACACAACAACTTGACATATTTATTGGAGCAATGAGAATTGAATGAGAGGTAGAAAAAATGGGTAGTAATTTGCAAGCATATAATTTTGACATTGAGTATGCAAATTGGAATAAAAACATAGTTTTTGATGCTTTATCTAGAATATCTACAATGTTCTCCATGACAGAGATCTTAATAGATTGGAAGTCCATTTGTTTGGTGGGATACTCCTAGAATTCCTTCGCTCATGAGATGATGGAGGGATGTATTCAGGATGATAGGTATAGGGTAGTGGATGACATCATCTACTAAAAGTAGAATATCTATCTTGTCCCTGAGTCCACACTGAAGAATAATATTTGGAGGGTAGTACACGATGCACCGGTAGCAAGGAAACAAGGGTATTTTAATACCTATAGGAAAGTGAGAGAGATAGTCTCATGAAAGGGTGTCACAGAGGATGTACTTTGTCACGTGAGGGAGTTCATGACTTGCCAGGAGAACAAGTAAGAGTTTACACATCTTTTTTGATTCCAAAGAAGAAGTGGGATAACATTTCCATGGACTTCATCAGAAGTTTTCCAAAGGTGCAGGGAAGGGACTGTATCTACGTGGTAGTAGATAGAATGAATAAATATGTGCACTTATTTTCCAATCCTTCAGAGTACAACATGTATTAGGTATCAGATCTATTCTTCAGAGAGGTGTTCAGACTCCATGGTATTCTAAGGAACATAGTCAGTGACTGGGATATCGGGTTTCTCAGTGCATTTTCATAGGAGATGTTCATGTTATCCAAGAAAATGTTGACACCTCATACTATATATCACCCCCATACAAATGGATAGACCAATATAGTAAAAAAATTGATCGAGGGGTACTTGAGGAACTATGTGTTAGGGAAGAAACATGCATGGACAAAGTGGTTGCATCTCAGGGAGCATTGTTACAATACCACTCATCACATTTCCATTAGGAGGAGCCCATTCTGGGAATTGTATGACTATGATGCTCCATATTTTGTGGATTTTGAATTTGGGGAGAGAAGATCTCCCAAGACCAAATATTGGTTGCAAGAAATCTAGGACATATTGAGAGTCCTAAAGGAGAATTTGTAGGCCACTCAGAATCAACAGAATATGTATGCAAATAAGAACATGGTAGAATGTGACTTTGAGGTTGGTGACCTAGTATTTCTCAGGTTGCAGCCTTACATACAGTCCTTGCTAAATAAGAGTGATGCAAATATGTTGAAGGCTATCTTTTATGGACCTTTAAAAGTGATCAAGAGATTTGGGGAGGTAGCATATGATATGGAGATACCAGAGGGTAGAAGGATTCACAACACCTTCCATGTATCTTTCCCCAAGAAGGCATTGGGACAACAAGTCACTTTTTTGGTAGATCTTCCTCCACTAGATGAGAAATTTTAGTTGGTTCTATCTCCTAAGAGGATTGTTGATGTCAGGGAAAAGAGGCTAAGGAGAAGATTCATTCTATAGTACTTGGTCGTATGGAGAGGATTTCCAGTAGAATATGCTACTTGGGAAGGAGACAAGATCTTACAACACCCTCATATAGAGTTTCTTGAGGACAAGAAATATTGGGAAGGGAGGACCATAATGTCCCCTTCCAATTGAGCATGACGGAGGATGACTCAATAGCCTATATGAATCCCATAGTATATAGTCAACATGAAAAAATGGATTCAAGGAGTTTAATTTGGTGTCACTAGGTTAAAAGAATGAAAATTTATAAAGTGACATTAAATAAAATAAATAATTGTATTTAAATAAAATTGGAGGGAAAAATAAAGTGAGGGTTTTATTTGGTAAAAAAAGGGAAAAATCTAGAAGGCTCGGAGGAAAGATAAATAGAGGGGTAACCCTCCTCTTTGGCATTATGATTTGATCTTTCATTTTGGAGTGATCTAGAAGCCATTGTTTAATTAGGGTTTAGAAAAACAATTCCACTACTGCAGTCTAGTTTCATTGGTGCAATACCCACCCTAGCCAGACAAGAGGGGAGTCCATCTAGTACTACCATTGGAGATTCACTTGGGATTTTTTCATTAAATTGGAGATATACTGAGGTAAAAAATAGGTTTACATAACTTTCTGGATGAGGCCGAGTCTAGACATTTGCAGGTTTCAGGAGGATTTATAGAAACCAGGATTGAAGGCATCTCCACGGGTCAATTAAAGGGTGTATCATGAGGCCCCACTAGATGATCGATTGTGTCCCTCAAGGACCTCTGTGATCGAGGGTTTGAAACAACCAATTGGACCTCGACAATGAGGGTTACATGAGTGGATATTCTACAGTGGATTCTAGAGGATTGTGGCGACATTCTAGGTTTTGTTTTACTTGTGTGTATGATTGTGCAATTGCCATTGTATCCAATAGAGATTTGTGAGGTTAGGGTTGGTGAAGTTTTTGTTACAACCAATATATATTTGTGTTGTTGTGATTTCTTAAGGTTCCATCCATAATGAAATTCCATGATCATCTCTTCCATTTTTTGTGGTTGCAATATGTTTTGATAATATGTCAACTATGAGTTTACATGCAAATTCTTTGTCATAAGTAACCAACCATCTCAAAAAATTGTTTTCAAAGTATTTTATTAAAAATAATTAGCTTGAAGCACATTATCCTAGACTGTTATGATTGGGGACATTACAGGGAGAGTGAGAGAGTGGGGTGATAAAAGAGAAGAACATATAGTTGGAGGGGAGACGAGAGAGAAGGAGAAGGGAGAGAAGTATATGGAGGGAGAGAGAGGAGAAGAGTGATAGACATAGAGAGAGAATGATAGAGAGAGAGAGAGGTGGGAAGAGAATGAGATAAATTTAGGGGGAATAGAGAGAGGGAGAGAATGAAAGAATGGGATGGAGGCAAAGAGATGGGTAGCAAGAGAGAGAGAGATAGTGAGAGAGAGAGAGAGTGTGGCAATGGTGGGGGTGAGGGAGGGAGTTAGAGAGAGAGTGTGGGGGGAAGAGAGAGAGAGAGAGACAGAGAGTGATATTTAATGAGAGAGAGTGTGTGAAAGAGAGTGGTGGGAGAGAGATAATAGTAGAGGGAGAGTGGTAGATAAGGATAATAATATGGAAGGATATAATGAGAGAAAGGGAATGGGGGAGAGACAAAGAGTGAGGGAGAAAGGGAGAGGGAGACAATGAGAGAAAGGGAAGGGGGGGAGAGAAATGGTTAGGGAGAGAGAGTGTGAATGAAAGAGAGAGAGAGAGGGTTTGGGGAAAGGGAGAATGGGGGAAGGAAGGACAAAAGCAGGGATAGAGAGAAAGAGAGGGAGGGTGAGGGAGATGGGGGGGAATAGTGGGGGAGAGATAGATAGAAAGAGGGGGAGAGGTAGATGAGGGTGATGCAGGAGCATCGCCAACATCAAGCGAGCGTGGGGCACACACCAATGCATTTTGGGCACATGACGAATTGTTTGAAATATTTTGAAGTGGGATGCGCCAAAATTAAATGTAATAGTTAAGGAAGGGCGTACTTCTTAACTGTAATCAGACCTTGAGCATCCCACTCTTGTCTGAAGGACTAAGAGGCATTTATGTTAATGAATGTAGGTAGGTAAACTTGAATTCCTAGATTAGACAGTTTTAGGAGCGAGGAGGGAAAACGGATATAGAAACCCTCACTTGTATCATTGTAACATTAGTAGCATAATCAATCAAGAGAGCAGAGAGCATAGGAGAGTAGAAAACTGTGTAGAAGACCCCATGTACAAAAGTTTTGGATTAATACAAGAAATCTTTAGTTCAGACTCATGGTGTCGAATTTCTTTATGTGTTGTACATGTTGATTGATATATGCTTGTTTACTCTCTGTTATGCATTTTATTTGGTGCGTGAATGTATGGTTTCATATTTAATGTCTGAAATCTGAAGAGAGGGAGAGTTAAGAATGAGTTTCAATTGTTTCTCTGTCTTAGCAAGAGTTTTCCTGCAAGGAGTGCAGTGAAATTGTCCGCAAGGTGTGCATTGATAGAAGTCAGAGTTCGTCTCTGCAAGCTCAGGAAAGATAAACTTGTTCTCATTCTCATAGAAGTGCAAGTTGAGCACAGGATCCATGCAAGGAGTGCACAGGCTGAGAAGAGTCTTAGAGTTTGCAACCTGAGGGAGTTGTTGAAAAGACTGTTGTCGCAGGAGAGTGCGCAGAGTCTAAGAATTCAAATACTTGGAAGTATTTGAAGAACTGCCGCAAGGAGTGCGTGCAGGAGTCGTCTTGAAGACTCGAAGTTGTGGAGAAAGATTGAGAGGGCTAGTACCTTGAAGAGTTGTAAGAAGTCATAGCGAAAGTGTTTTGCAGGAGGAAAAGTTTCGAAAAGAAATACCGTGTTCATTTCGCAGGAATTGTCAAGGAGGAATTGGACAATCGGAATTCTCCGTGGAGAATTCGTGAAGTCATGAGAACCATCAGATCTTGTAGAGGAGTGTGTTTTTTGTTTAAGCTTAGGGGAGAATAGAGCCATAGGATCTGAGCCAACAGGGGCCGTCAGATCACTCACGTATTCACACCTTGGGGTTTCATGGGTTGAAGAGTCGAAACCTTTGCATCAAGATTCACAAAATCGTGAAAGGCGAAGCCCCGAAACAATGAGAAAATATGAACCGTCTGATTAGGAGGACACGTGTCATGAGATCACCCGTGTCGGGGATTCGGCATCAAAGGTCAGAATGGGAGACTCTTCAACTTCACGAGTTTCGAAGCTGCGAATAAAATCAGGACCGTCCATCTGAGAGTGGATAGGTGGCACACTCGATGAGAGGGCGGTCAGACTTTGTTGACCATATCGGGGTTTTGTGAGTCGGAGAACCAAGAGCATAACATCTAGATTTGCGAAGTCGTGAAGTCCGAAAACTCTAAAAAGGTGGGAAGTTCCATCATGGGACCCGCACAGATGACATGTTGAAATTTCACCATTTCACCATATCAGAGGATAAGAGGTTGAGACTTTTGTCCCGAAAGTCCCAAAGTCACGAAACCGTGAGAAAATCACAACTCTTCATTAGGAGGAGGACAGGTGGCAGAGATTGAAAGATCTCATGAACTTGGAGATTCGCTAGGTGAGAGCCAAAACTTGGGTTCTCCATGTCATGAGTGGCGAAATGGCGAGGAGCGTGTATACTTGTCGAATCTAGGTGACGGGAGGACCGTTGGATCAAGAACCCCATCACATTTCGCATGTTTGGGGGTTCAGAAGTTGAGAGGAGTTACTCTCAATTGCAAAGGGTGTGAAGTGCTGAGAGTTGAGGCATGGAGAAAACACGTGGCAGAACCGCAAGGTGGGCCTAAGAAGCGGACCGATGGACAATTGTCACATATTGGAAGAAGTCAACATCCTATTGACTTCTCGCGTCTCGGGGACTCAGGAGATAAGGGAACGAAAGTTCGAGCCTTCAACTCGTGAAGTCATGAGTAGCGAGAACGAGAGGATAAAAGTCAATATCTCCTCTTGGGGGTTCAAGAAAGAAAGGTGCCAAGGTGGGATCTTCGAACTCGCGAAGGCACATGAGGAAAGAAGTGCTAGTGCTTAGCCTAGCCGATGGTCGCATAAGGAGGGTGCTGACAGAGAAGGAACCATAAATATTTCGTGATATCGGGTATCGTGGATTTGAGAAGGAAGAGTCGGGAGTCACGACTCGCGAACTCGCGAGATTGCGAGTTGCGAAAGGACCTATGGATTAATTCGAAAAGAGATTCTAGTAGGGAATCCGAAAGAGCCAATCCGGCTCAAAGGAGAATCTGAATGATCCTGTGAGTGGATATCGACTTGAGGACCGATAGTTCTGCGTCAGAGGGCAGAGGGTGGAGAGAAAGAGGGAGGGGGAGATAGAAAGATATTGTTCAAGTGTATGTATGTGTGTGAGAGAGAGAGGTTTAAGTGAGAGGGAAATATAGAGGTAGGGATGTAGATAGGGGTAGAGTGAGAGAGGGGGAGAGAGAGTGTGGGTGAGAGTGTGAGAGAGAGATAGAGGTTTGGAGGTATAGAGGAGGGAGATTAGGGGATAGAGAGAGAAAAAAAATTAGAGAGGCTCAAAAGGGGAGAGAGAGAGAGAGAGATAAGTAGCTAGGGAGATAGAGAGACAGAGAAAGTGATTGATCCGAAAAGATATTTTAATCAACAATGGCTGATTTATTTTTCATTAGTTATTCTACCATTTAGGAAAAATAAGGAAAGAGGAAGAATGAAAGAGGAAACATAGAAACCATAATATAATATACAAATTTGAACATAATCATGAAGAACAAAAAACCATAAAACACCAAAGTGATAACAAAGTTCAGCAATATTGCCTATGTCTCCAGGCCTTTGTCTCAGTGGGTGAGGCTTTCTTATTTCTATTCAAAATATTTAAAAGTACATCATAATAGTTCGAAAAAGGTTACAAAATAATCTGGTCTTTTTCTACCAGATCTCAAGAACCCAACAAAATTGACGATGCTAAAAACAGATGACTAGAGCTCCTAGAAATGGCCCACAAATGTGCTCTCCTCAATGGCTTCCCTGCATAAAAATGGATTGGGCTTAACAATCCTTCAACATTTTCCTGTTCTGAACCTCTCCCATGGCTTCAAGAGCCTCTATTTTATATAGGCCATAAGTGGGTAACAACCTGCCAACTTCCCCCCCAAGATCTGGCCTCACAAAGGGCCCAATATCCCCCAATATTGGCCAAAATCTCTCAAACTTGTTCAGAAAATCACTAAAAAATCATAATAAAATGTTCGGAAAACCACTTTTGTAAGATATAAGGGTGTAGCCCCCAAAATACGTTCTCTTAGGAATATGGGTGCCCACCATGTCAACCCAGGCTAATTTTTAGTGCGTTGGCCCCCCGACTTAAGCTCCTGGTCACTTGTGTACTGACCATATGGTCATGGCTAAACCTTCCACTCACTGAAAATATAGGTTATACCCCTGATGGTTTATCCATGGGTTATGCCCTTGGTCAGCAGGCTAGCCCGACCGATTGGGCACTAACCATAACATCCACACCCAAACAAAACGGTGTAGTCTAGGTCACATGGTAGAAGGATCAAGAACCAGGGGTTGAGGAATATGTACTAACCACATGCCAACCATATAATAGTGTGGTCATGTGTGTAGGTCATATGGATGCGCTAGGGCTATACCTATAATAAAATGTGTATGCCAATGTATAACAACTAGTTTATATGGTTTACAAATGACTATGGGTTGGGGCCTAACCTCGAACCTTTAACCCTCCACCATTACACACACATCACTTTATATATAAATTTACGACAATACATGTCAAGGAGCACTGAGGGTGGGCTGGTAGCCCGACCCTACCAAACCATTAGCCCAGACCAAAGGTGATGGGGTCGAATCCCCGGGAGTCATATAACTTTTGCATACCATTGACCAATAGAAAGGTGCCACATGGAAGCCCAGGACTGGGCCACATGGCACCGTCACATTCGCCAATAAATTCCACATGTCAGAGCGTGATTCGGCCACTGCCAAACTAGTTAGCATGCCACATATCTTCCCTATCAGCATGTTGACTATACCTACCACGTCATCATTGTGCCACATGTCATATGATTCGTCCATCTACACTGTTAAGAACCAAACATCAATATAGCATAGAAAAACCTCAAGAAAAGTACTCAACGCCTTGGAAAAGAGATAATATCAGATAATAAGCCTCTTCGAGGGGGCAAC
>CBVK0100228735.1:0-24250 GCA_900067695.1 Picea abies | reverse complement strand
AATTCACTGCAACATTGTATGGAAAAATTCGAGGAAAAATGTACTCTGAGAATCCCACTTAGGTAAAAATTTAAGGATGTCAGGCTATTTAAGGGCCTCATGGTATGCAAACATTTAAGTTGTCAGGCCTATTTAAGGACCTCACACTATGTAAACATTTAAGCTGTCAGGCCTATTCAAGCGCCTCAAAAAAAGTATCAATGCTCTAAACCTTCGGTGTGTAAACATTTCAATACAAATATAAATAATAATAAAGGGACATATTAATATGAAGTTGACGAATTATCAATCGCTATAGTCCCTCTACGCCTTCAGAAGGGACTAATAAAAACATTAAAAAACAATGTCGATGCTCAGAACTTTCGATATGTAAACATTTTAGTAAAAATGTAATAAAAATTAAAAAAAGAACGTCTAGGCTCAAAACTTTGGATATCTAAAAATTTTCAACATTGGGAACATCGAAGTTGGCAATAAGACCTCCAATATATTCTCCAATGAGAGGATGACATATAAGGTTTTTTTTATTATATAAAAATAATGTTTTACTTCTATAGTATGAACAACACAAATGATGCAAAAATTTATAGTCAAAGGACATATTAATATGAATTCAACAAATTATCGATTGCTATAGTCCCTCTATGCCTTCGACAGGGACTAATAATAGATTATGATATATTTAAAATGATTTTTTTTTTAATATTTCAAATATATATGTGAGAAGAAAATTGTCTTTAAACTCACTCAATCACAACAATCTAGTATAATAAAGGAGTACTTTGTGAGTTACAAGTACAAGTCACATGACACCTGCTATAAATTAATTTATCAAGATTCAAACAAATTATAAGATATGAACTCAAATTATTTGATCAAGGTGTGGAACATGCATGACTGATGACCAATCCAGACTAGTTCCCTTCACTTGAGCTCAAATAGTTATGTAAAATTCGTTTAATTAACATAATTCAAATTAAATTAAAAATTAAAAATTACCTTATATATGCTTTGAGAACTTTTCCTTCAATGTGTGACCAAACACTAGAACCAAGGGCTAAAACTTGGGTTCTAACTCCTTTATCATGCAACCACAAGCCAAAAACCATAGGCTAGTTTACAGAGATAAGATTTTGGGCGCTAAAATCCTTGACTCTCAACTCCATAGGACCAAGGGATGGTGACCAAGAGCTACTTTGCAGGGTATTGGAGTTCAGGGCCATATCTCTATGCAGGGGGTTACCGCAATCCACAGATCTTCGACACATGGATTTTCTTTTGAACACATGTTAAAAATGAATGGCAGTGTATCCAAATTAAACCCCGCTCTAGTTAGGGGCCCACAATCCAATAATGCCCTTCGATCACCTCTCTTGATCAACAGTTGGATCTAAATTGATCGATCCTTTTGATAATTCACCAATTGCGATCAAAATTGGATTATCGTCGATCCTATAGTGATCGACAATGAATATTCCCTGACTACAGGAGACATGTGAACTGTTGATTCATCCATGTTAAACAAACAAAACACACGGTATTTGAAAATGCATATTTCACTCTGTGTAAGGGTTGATCTAGAACATGTAACACACATTCATTCTCACACTATTTTACAACATAACATAATTCAAACAATTCAACACACATAATTTAACAAGCCTAAAATTCTTATTAGAAGAGGAATGAAAACATAGGGACAATAACCATGATTCCTTTCTAGGTCTCATGGACCTTTTCACACTCACACTTTTCATTCTACATCCCTCTCATACCCACTTTGCTCTCTCCTATCATCCTTTTAATGCAATAAGGATCAGATCAATCCAATCCATGGAGATAGGATCAGATCTTAACAAAATTACACAATTTTTTTTATTTAGCCTATAATAACCTAATTCTGATCCAAAAGGTAGGATCATATCCAAACATAATTCCTAATTTATCTAACTCTTCAGCCTCCTATTTCATTCATGGAAAAATTTCCTTCTTCTTGAACACCCTAGATTATTACAACTTAGGAAAATGATTAAAAACAATTACAATGAGGAAACCAACTTCCTCTTAGAAAGTTTCTAAGACCTTAGACGTCAAATACTATATTGTTGTAGAACATGTTCCTGCATCAGACTCTTGGGGAAGAAAAGACTTGTTCTTAGACTTGTAATAGTTCTTCAATACTTGTATCATACTTAGATATTTCTGCTACTGTCATCCACATGGAATCTTCAAGTGGTTGTCCTTTCCACTTGATCAAGTACTGAAAGTACTCTTTACCCCTTGTCTTGTTTACTAAATTTTGGTCCAAAATAGATTCAATTTGTTTCTGTTGTGCTATAGGTAGTTGTTTCTCCCAGTCAATAGTCTGAATTTTATCACTGCCAGGTGTGTCTGTGAAATTATCTATTGTTTCTTTGAAAGGGAACAAATATGATACATTAAAAATTTGGAGAAATTCAAAGTTTACTTGAAAGTTCTATTTCATAATCATTTGAGGAAAAATTCCTTAATACTTTACATGGTCCAATATTTTTAATTTTTAATTTGTTATATTCCCCTCTAGAAAACATTTATCTTTTGAGGTGTGCCATGAACAAGTCTCCAAATTCAAAACCCAACTGTCTTCTCTTCAAATCAACCTTCTATTTGTACTTGTTGTTACTATCTTGTAGATGGTGCTTGACCCTTTCCTACAATTCCTACATACTTACTGCAAAATCTTCACCATCAACACTTCTAATTTCTTGTTTTCCTAGATTCCTTAACTCATAAGTTCCTCTAGGATGCATTCCATAAAAAATATGAAATAGACTTAATCATGTTATTCTATTAGGTGAATTATTATATGCAAACTCTTCTTGTGCAAGTACCCGATCCCATTTTTTAGGATGCTCACTTACCACCATCAACACTTCTAATTTCTTGTTTTCCTAGATTCCTTAACTCATAAGTTCCTCTAGGATGCATTCCATAAAAAATATGAAATAGACTTAATCATGTTATTCTATTAGGTGAATTATTATATGCAAACTCTTCTTGTGCAAGTACCCGATCCCATTTTTTAGGATGCTCACTTACTAGACATCTCAAAATATTTCCCAAGCTTCAATTTACCACCCTTGTTTGCCCATCATTTTGTGGGTGGTATGTTGAACTAAAGTTGAGGTTGGTCCCTAAATTTTTCCATTAAGTTCTCCAAAAATGACCCACAAATTTTGTGTCTCTATAAAAAACAATACTTTTTGGCAATCCATGCAACCTAACAACTTCTTCAAAGAACAAATATGCAATGTGAGTTGCATCACTGGTCTTATTACAAGCTATAAAGTGTGCCATTTTTTTAAATCTATCAATGACCACATAAATTGAATCATTACCTTCCTGATTTCTTGGAAATCATAACACAAATTCCATACTTACAAAGTCCCATGGTCAGTCTGGAATTGGAAATGGTTGATACAATCCAATATTTTGTCTCCTTCCTTTTCCATACTGACAAACCCTGCATATTTCAACAAATTTATTGACATCAGTTTGCATGCCATGCCATAAATAAAATGTAATTAGTTGAGCAAATGTTTTGGCCTGTCCAAAATGTCCTGCTAATCCACCACTGTTCTTTTCCTTCAATAGGTTTTCCCTCATTGAACATCTTGGAATGCATAGTTTTCTACCTTCAAGCAATAAACCTTCTTGATGTTAGATTTTTATAAAATCAGTTAGCATTGATTTACCATAGCAATTTAGATCTTCTTTTAACATTCAATAATCATATACTGAAATATAAACAAGCACAAGAAGACACCAAGACTTACCCTGGGAAACCCTTCTTCACAAGGGGAGAAAACCCAAAAAAAAATTCTTTAGAGAGAATATCCTTGCCAATACAATATAACCATGAGCAAGATCTATCCACTAGAGAAAACCAACAAAGAAGAATCCCAACAATATATACTTATCTTGACAAGAGATAAACCAATGATATAGCTGCAACAAACCTTAGCCAGAGCGCTAGAGTATCTGGCCTGCACCAATGCACCACCAAGACAACAGAGATAAACCCTAGTGAGGGTTATGAGGAAACCCTAGCCAACCTACATCGTTCTTCATTCCTTATTCGTTGGACTTTTGCAACTGCTTCTCTCCATTAAAATTGTGTTATGGATGAGTGAATGTGTGTGACAAATGAGGAAGGTGTCACCTTTATTTATACTGGATTGGGAAGGTGTATTTTCCAAACACGTGTCTCTTCAAGTATGGTCGACTTATCTTCTGGACAATATATTTTCACTTTGTCTTTTTCTTGTGGGGCCAAATTTACTTCTGGAGCATTATATTTCTTCTTTAATATTATTTTTTGGGGTCAACTTCTCTTCTGGGATATTCTAATTTATTCTCGGGATTATTCAAACTATTTAATGGTTTCCTTTGAATTCTTGACATCTTCATCTCTAAGAAAAGTTGTCCCAGAGGTGAATACCTCCCACTTCTACCAAAAAAATCAATGCTCCCTCTTATCTAGGGAGGTATTATCCATGATGTTCTCCTCTAGTCCTCATATCCACGTAGGCTATGCCATGGTCCTCGGACCATGCCATGGTAACACACACCATGTTATTGGTAGCATTTCCATAGTCACACATGGATACAACCAATGTGGACCTTTTCAAGATCTTCTAGGGGCTTTGACCCACTAGAGGACACTAGGGATACAACCTCATAGTGTGTCATCATCATCCATACGTAAAGGGATACAACCATAGTATGTCCACAAGGTCTACAACATCATGTGGGATCACATGGGCTATAACCACCATGTGATACTATCATCATGATCAATGTGTCACATAGGCTACAACCATATGGACAAGTCCTCAAGTGCTACAACCATAAGGGATGATGGGATATAACCCATAATATCCCAACTACATAGGCTACAACCCAAGGGTCATTGGGAACCAACCTAGTACAACTATATCCCAACCACATTGGCTACAACCCAAGGGTCGCTGGGCACCAACCTAGTACAACTTATCAGTCCATTGATACATTTCATAATCAACTCCGTCCATCGAGTATCATCATAGTTCAACCCAACTAATTCCATCAAGGCATACGACATTGAGAATGTCTCACGTAGTTGTAACCATAAACACTCCCTCTTAATGAGAGGGGCATTCTCTACCACTCCAAGTTTATCACGAAAGTACTCAAATTTCGACTTGGCAACGATGGGAACATCTATAATATGCTCATATGTAGGAAGGTACTGCATCAATACTGCTTTCCTCAACACCATGTCTCGAATTGAATGAAACTTGATCTCAACATGTTTTGATTTGTCATGAGATACTATATTCTCTGAGAGCTTTATGGTTATCATAATGAATCACGGTGGGATCCAACATCTGCCCAAACAATCCTGCAAGGAGCTTCTGAAGCCACACTTACTTCTCAAGTTTCCATACACATTGATATATACTTGGACTCTACAGTACTCAAAGCCGTAGACGTCTGCTTCCTGCTACACCAGGAAACCATGGAAGATTCCAAATTGAAGCAACACCCATAGGTGCTCTTCCTGTCCACTGTGCTCCCTACCCAATCATAATTAGCATATCCCTGCAATCTCATGTCAACACTTGAATAATATTTGAGGCCATATCCAAATGTCCCTCACAAGTATCTCAACACATGCTTTGTAGCTACCCAATGCAACTGTCTTGACTGACTCATGAATTGGCTTAGTGTACTCATTGCATATAAAATTTCTGGCTTGGTGTTAACTAGATACATCAATGATCCAAATAGTTGTCTATACATAGTCAGATCAATCAAGTCTGAATCAGAAGAAGGATCACTCAACTTCTTCATATTTGACACCATCGTTGTAGCCATGGAATTACAGTCCAACATCCCATATATCCTCAAGATATCAACTGTATACTTCCCTTCACTTAGGAAGATCTCATCACCTCTCTGCCACACTTCTAATCCCAAGAAATAGTGCATCATGCCAAGATCCTTCATTTAAAACTTAGAGGATAACTCATATTTGCACCTAGCAATGAGTCTCTCTACTCCAGTGAGGAATAAATCATCAACGTACAATACCAAAATAAAGGAATGGCCATTAACAACTTTATAGTAGAGGTTGAGATCTGAAACACTCTTTCTAAAGCCCAAAATCATCAGGTATCCATCAATCCTTGCATACCAAGCTCGAGGTGCCTTCTCTAGTCCATACATGGCCTTCTTCAACTTGCACACATGGGACTCCTTCCCATGAATCACAAAACCATCTGGTTTCTCAATACACTTCTTAGTCAATTTCTCCATTGAAGAAGGTTGTATTCACATCCATCTGATGTATTCTCTCACCCATAGCTAAATCAAGGGCAATGATCATCCTAATGGAAGTGCACCGAGCAATAGGAACAAATGTCTCCTCATAGTCTACTCCCTCTACCTGAGAGAATACTTTGGCCACAAATATCACTTTGTGCTTCTTGATTCTCCTATCAACTACATGTTTGATCTTATAGATCCACTTGGAAGTCACCACAGACTTCCTCTCATGTCTCAGAACAACATCCCACACATCATTCTTCATTATGGACTGATACTCCTCCATCATGGCATCTCTCCATACCTACTGACTAGATGCCTCCTCATAATAGGAAGGATCAATATCAATGGTGTGGCTCATCATTTCAACATAGCTTGAGAATATTTGAGGTCTCTTGCTTTCTATGAAAGTACCACAGGGAGTTGGATGTCTCTCTGCCTCCTGCAAAGTCTGAAGAGCCCATGTAGGCCTCTTTCGGCCTACTACAATATTTCTAGGAACATCAACAAGATACATTGGATCAACTGGATCAACAGGCTCAACTGGCTCCCTTTGAACTACTGAAGGGTGAGGGGGATAAGACACCATATCCTCTTTCTTTACACTATTAATATCCATGTAATATCCTCTAGACCTCCTGAAGGATGCCTCCTCCTCATGACATGGCTCATCAATGCGATATAACTGCGTGCTCTTCTCCTTCAGTACATGAATCAATATTTCCATGTACACAACTCCTTGTCTGGTTAGATTGCTTCATGTTTCAAACCAGAGACTATCTAATATGATGCCTTCATAAACTGTCACTATAGCTCCCTCTCAAAGATATCACTGGTGACCTACCTCTGTGGTAACCTTCATGGAATTTACAAGATAACCTGCCTGGGAAAAATAATAAAACAAGAATATCTCCTAGAGGGGAGATCAACTTGTCTTGCAAACAAGTGCATCTATAGTATTAAGTGGTTAGCATAAAGATCATAAATTCAATAGATCAAGATGCAACTAGATGTTCATAAGATCACGATAATGCCATAACAAACACACATTTAGAGGCATATCAATTTAAACACTCAAACCTCGAGTCTTAAATTTTATGGAGGATGCACTTCTTTTCTGAATGCATTGAATATGAGATCCCTTTGGATCTACATATTTTTGTTTGGAAAAAGGTCCCTTGTACATCCCCTACAAACAAATTTATGTTTTGATATATATTATAACTTGAAAAACATATACAAGTGCAAACCTAGAAGTTTGTAGCACCATCTGACTTGTCTTCTAATATCAAGGTTTATGCAACTGAAAATTGGAAACTGCAACTGTAACTGGCAACTACAACTGTAACTGTAACTGGAAACTACAATTGCAACAAGAAATTTCAACTTTCACCAAGTTGTAATCTGAGACCACTAGGAGTTGCGCAAGGCTAGAGTGAGATGATCTATGGAAAAATTAATCTCAACATCCTCCAATAGGTTGCTCAACGAACTTGACAAGGTTTAGGTATTGAGCAACATCAAATTGCAACATTGTGGTAAATCTCACGATCTTCCTTCTAGTGATTAGATTGTTTTGAAGGTAACCAACTTTGAAACTGTGTTAGATTTTTATAAAATTAGTTAGCATTATATTTACCATAGCAATTTAGATATTCTTTTAATATTCAATAATCATATACTAAAATATAAACAAGCACATGAAGAGACAAAGATTTATCCTTGGAAATCCTTCTTCAAAAGGGGAGAAAACCCAACAAACTTTTCTTTAGAGAGAATATCCTTTCTAATACAATATAACCATGAGCAATATCTATCCACTAGAGAAGACCAGCAAAGAATAATCCCAACAATATGTACCTATCTTCACAAGAGTAACTCAACAATATAGCTACAACAAACCCTAGCTAGAGTGCTAGAGTATCTGGCCCCCACTAGTGCACCACCAAGACAACAGAGATAAACCCTAGCAAGGGTTATGAGGAAACCCTATCCAACCTACACCCTTCTTCCTTCCTTCTTCGTTGGATTGTTGCTCTCCACTAACCTTGTGCTATGGATGAGTGAATGTGTGTGACAAATGCGGAAGGCACCACCTTTATTTATACTAGATTGGGCAGGTGTCTTTTCTGAACAGGGGTCTCTTCAAGTAGGCGCGACTTGTCTTCTGGAAATTATATTTTCACTTTGTCTTTTTCTTGTGGGGTTGACTTTACTTCTGGAGCATTATATTTCTTCTTTATTATTATTCTGTGGGGCCGAATTCTCTTCTGGGATCTTCTAATTTCTTCTAGGGATTCTTCGAACTATTTAATGGTTTCCTTTAACTTCTTGACATCTTCATCTCTAAGACAAGTTGTCCCGTAGGGGAATACCTACCGCTACTACCAAAAACATAAAAACTTGAATCATGCAATACAACCATGGAGTTCTGTCTCTACTTACTGGATTTTTGTAGAATGCATAATCATATTTAAAATCTACATAATCTTTATACATATCTTTCAACCCATCAAATCCTACAACATTTACTTGAAACTCTTATAAAATCAAACTGACTCTACTCAATGCATCTGCTACCTTATTTGATTGCCCACTTATATCCTTAATAAAAAAAGTGAAATTCTGCAAGAACTCAATCCATTTGACATGTCCATGATTTAATTTTGTTTGATTACTAATATACTACAAGGAATGATTATTAGTGTACAAAACAAATTCATTTGGCATGAGGTAATGTCTCCATTTCTTTAGTTCTTGAATAATTCCATAAAACTCCTTGTCATATCAATAATATTTCTATTTTACTTCATTTAATTTCTCACTAAAATAAGCAACTGGTTTCTTTTCCTGGCTTAGAACAAGTCCTATTTCAGTCTCACTTACATCACATTCAACTTGAAAGAGTTTAATAAAATTTGGCAATGCTAAAATTGGTTATCCTGTCCATTTAAATGGTTGTTTGGTTCCTTTAATGGTTTTTATAATTGGAGCACATATCCCACTAAAGTTACTGATGAATTTGCTATAGAATCTTGTCAAACCATGGAAACTTCGTACCTCAAAAGAATTCTTTGGAGTAGGAAACATTATTATAGCATTTACCTTTTCCTTGTCCATCTTTAGACCTTCTCTAGATATCAAAAAACCTAAATAAACCAATTATGTCTTCACAAAACTACACTTTTTCAAATTTATTAGTAGCTTTTCTTGTTGTAGTTTATCTAAAACTAACCTGAGGTGTCTCAAGTGTTATTTTCTAGTCTGATTGTAGACCAGAATATCATCTAAATAAACTATAACAAATTTACCACTGAATTCTTTAAGTACTTCATTAATCAATCTCATGAATTTATTGGGTGCATTTGTGAGTCCAAAGGGCATTACCAACCATTCATACAACCCATCATTTGTTTTAAATGTTTTTTTCCATTCATCTCCTTCTCTAATCACGATATGATGATATCCACTTTTCAAATCCAGTTTTGAAAAATACTTAGCACCACTCAAGCAATCCATCAAATCATCAATTCAAGGTATAGATTTTCATTACCTTGAACTTGATTTCTTATCTCCTCATTCTCATGTGGGTTCATTTGATATGCTTCTTTATTTGGAAGGTAATCCCATGGAATTAAATCTATGTGATGACTGATACTTCTCAATGGAGGTAATTCATTTGGTAAATCATCAACCATAATATCAACAAATTCATCCAATAATTCTTTAACTTCTTTAGGCAGATCATTTAAATTTGTGTTAGTAAGATTTCCTTTGGCTTACCAATCAGGTAAAAATGTACCTCTTCCTTTTTAATGTCTTGCAAAAATTCTTTCTCACTGACCAACAAGACCTTTGAGTTGTTTTCTTCAATTGATCCTTCATCCTTCAATGGTAAGAGAGTGTTTTTTTCCTCATCTTTCTCAGAAGTATATGTATTGTTCCTTCTATAATGTATTTCCTTTTTGTCATACTGTCGAGGTCTACCTAGAAAAATATGACACACATCCATGGGCATAACATCACAAAGTACCTTGTCCTTATAACTTCCAATCTGAATCTCCACTTCACATTGCTCACTCACTATCAATTGATGTCCCTTTTGTATCCATGGCACCTTATATAGAATAGGGTGCGTTGTCTCTGTAGACACCAAATTATCTATACTTCCACTATCAATAATGACTTTACAACTTTTACCTTTTATTTTTCATACATTTCTCAAGAGTGTCTTCCTCTATGCAGGTTCCTTAATCTCTTTATGTGGTTCCAACAATATTCTCTTCATCATAAAGGAATCTCCAACTTCTGGTGCATTCTCATGTATAGATGACTCAACACTTTCTTCTTATGCCTAAAAAAAGCTTGCACTTCCTCTACTGGTGGAAGCATTTTCTATACATTTATATGATCTATGGCCAAACTTATTACATCTAAAAGATCTGATAAAAGATCCCCTACCTCTTTGATAATGTATTCTCCCTTTTAAATCATCACCTCTTGGTGACTTTTATTACTTATGTGAATTGTTGGCTTCTTCCTTTGGAGATGAAGATATTCCTCTGCCACCTTGTTTTCCTTTGCCTCTTGTTGAACTATGACCTCTGCTCCTTTGATTATGCTTTCGTGATAATTTTGTCTTCTTCCTTAAGAGAGAAATGATATGCTTCTTCAATAGTGTTAAGAGATAAAATGCCAATTTCATCTTGAATCTCATATCTTAGTCCATTAAGATATATAGCAACTTTCTCATAATTTTCTTCTATATGACCAGTTCTTATATTCAATTTATAAACTCTTCAGTGTATTCTTTAACTAACATACCTCTCTGCTTCAAATTTTGCATTTTTCTAAAAAGATTAAGTTGATAGTCTTAGGGCATGAATTTACCTTTCAATTTTTCTACCATTCTATCCCAACTCTTGATTCGTGTCTTGCCTTTGTTTTGCCTCTCACCTTGTACTCCATCCCACTAGAGCAATGCATGTCCTTTCATTCATGTTACAACAAATTTTACCATTTTCTCATCAGGTACATTTTCATATTCAAATTACTTGTCCATAGTATTGATACAATCCATCAATTCATCTACATTCAATTTTCCTTCATACAGTGGCACCTCCATTCTTGGTCTAGAGATAACTCCCATGATATCTCTAATTAATTTTTCTTCAACACCTTCTTCTTTAGGCTCTTCTCCCTCTTCAACTTCTGCATATTCTTCTTCTTCACTGACATCTCCCATGTCAACACCTCTTCGTTGAACAACATCCATTGCCTCCAATCACGCCTAAAGGTTTCTCATTTCTTCAATGAATTTAACATTTGCAACAGGTCTTCCTCGACCTCAACCTCTTCCTCCTCGTATTCTAAAGGCCATATTCAATTATCCTTTCCTGGTTGTTTTGCATTCTGATACCAAACTGATGACCAATCCGAAATGGTTCCCTTCACTTGAGCTCAAACAATTTTGTAAAAATTATTTAATTAATAGAATTCAAATTAAACTAAAAATTTGAAATTACCTTATACAAGATTTTAGAACTTTTCCTTCGTTGTGTGAGAAAACTCTAGAAACGAGGGCTAAAACTCAGGTGCTAACTCCTTTATCATACAACCACAAGCCAAGAACCATAGGCTAGTTTACGAAGACAGGAGTTTGGGTGCTAAACTCTTTGACTCTCAACTCAATAGGACCAAGAGATGGTGACTGGGAGCTACTTTGCAGGGGGTTGAAGTTCAAGTTCATATCTCTATGAAGGGGGTTACCATAATCCACATATCATCAACACATGGATTTCCTTTTGAACACATGTTAAAATTGCGGGGGGTGTCTCCAAATTAAACCTCGCGCTAGTTAGGGGCCTGCAATCCAATAATGATTGTCGATCACCTCTCTCGATCAACGGTTGGATCTGACCTCATCGATCCTTTTGATAATTTATTGATTTTGATTATAATTGATCATCGTCAATCTTACTATGATCGACGATGAATATTGCTTCACTGCAGGTGACATGTGAACCATTGATTCATCCACGTTAAACAAACAAAACAAACAGTATTTGAAAATGCGGATTTCACTCTATGTAAGGGCCGATATGGAACCTGTAACACATTCATTCTCACACTATTTGACAACATAACAAAATTCAAACAATTCAACACACAAAATTCAACAAGCTTGAAATTCTTATTAGAAGAAGAATGAAAACAAAGGGACAATAACCATGATTCCCTTTTAAATCTCCCAGACCTTTTCACACTCACACTTTTCACTCTGCAACCCTCTCATACCCACTCTATTCTTTCCTATTATCCTTTTGATGCAATAAGGATCAGATCAATCCAATCCATGGAGAGAGGATCGGATCTGACCAAAATTACACAAAACTTTTATTTAGCTTATACTAACCTGATTCTGATTGAAAAAGGTAGGATCAAATCCAAACACAATTCCTGATTTATCTAACTCTTCAATCTTCTATTTCATTCGGGGAAAAACTTCATTCTTCTCGAATACCCTAGACTATTACAATTTAGGAAAATGATTAAAAACAATTACAATGAGGAAACCAACTTCCTCTCATAATATTACAATTTAGGAAAATGATTAAAAACAATTACAATGAGGAAACCAACTTCTTCTCAAAAAGTTTCTAAGACCTTAGAGGTCAAACACTAGAGTGTTGTAGAAGATGCTTCTCCATCAATAACTAAAATGAAACTAACTATAAACAAAATAATTTCCTATCAATGATCATCTTCATCTTAGTTCTAATCTAAAAAATCAAATTCATAATTATTTCGAATGACAAAACTGAAATATTGGTTCCATTTTAAACAGAGTCCCATATGACTTTGCTTTCCAAATTTGTCAATGCAGAAAAAGTGATTCCCATTCAATTAATTTATTTTAATTACATCATGATATAATGCAGAGAAGGTGATTCCCATTCAAATAACTTATTTTAATTACATGTCATGACATCATGTCTTATTCCCCCCCCCTAAAAAAACACTTTCACATAACACTTCATGAATTTCATTTATTTTGTTGTTTTGAAAATTAAACAACTCCTTGAGTGAATCTAAACCACCACATTGATACAATTAGAGTGGTTGGGATTTAGAACATGTATGGAACAACAATGTTCTAATATCAAACACCTCCCTTAGGCATTACAGAGAATAAGATATACTCTTGATATCTGTTGTTAGTAGATGTCCTCCCGATACAAAGGAATATTGATCTCCAATACCTTCTTGTTTTGCAACGCATAACAAGAAAGCACATAGAATTGATCGCAGATTGAGATTGGGGTGTGTGAGTTTGTAGGAGTTTATTTGATTTTTGCTTTCACCACTACCACATCAAAACAAATCTTTTAAGTTTATAAAATTTTTGTTTCATTACTAATTTTTTAATCATTGTGTAACTATTTTTCATTTTCATTGTTATGATAATAAGCGAGGCATTAAAAAATATGTTTTTTCTATTTTTATTTTTTAATCATTGTGTAGCTATTTTTCATTTTCAGTGTTGTGATAAGCGAGGCGTTAAGAAATATGTTTTTTTTCAAATATGGAAAATAATAAAAAGTTCCTAAAATTATGGTAAGAAATGAACTGTATAATAAATAAAATAAAAAATAAATGAATGCTATAAACACAAAAGAAATAATTATAAAAAAATAGAAAAGTATGGTGTCATATGGTTCATTCTTGATGCTCATTCCCTGCAAACACTTCCTCTTTACTGTTTCATCTAAAGTAGGTTTTATATTCTATGCCTTCTTTATGAAAATTTGGATCTTTTCGATCAGTCTTTCACTTTCTCCAAAATCCCATTCAAGTCTCAGATCAACTTCAAGTAACCCAAAGCTATGTTTTTTTATGATGTACAAACATGGATGTTTAAGGTTTTTTTTGTCAATTGGATTAAGAAGAACTTTAAAAGCTTTAGGGTTTCTTTATAGCTTCTTGATTTTATTGATAATATTAAACTTGGTTTCAAAATTTCAATCTTTTTGTTAACTTTATTTATTGCAACTTTTAGTACTTGCATATTTGTTAATATATGGATTAAAAGACGGTAATGTTTTTAAGTTGTTATCTTTTTGGATTTACTTTTTGTTTAATTTTCTATAGATCTCTATAAATTCATTTAAATTTTTTCTCATACACTCAAACAAAAAATAGAAGTTTAATACATAATGATAATAAAATTCAAGAATGTGGGTTTGGATTAATACTCATAAATAATTTCCCCTGTGGACCCCTCTTAGAGATTCATTTTTCTTGTGGAAAACTCAGCTCCCATGTCTTTCTATGTCCCCCATCAACTAACATCATATTTCACATTTTATTTATTAAAAATAAAAAATACAAATTGCATATTACATCGCTTGGCCATAGCCACATTTCATATCTACATTATACATAAATTAAATTGTGGACTATAGTGGGGATGATACATCTTCTCTATCCATTGAATTGATTAAAATCATTGTGAAGAATCCCTTTGTTCCTAGCTTTGACAGGTCATTTAATGTTCTAGTGAAATGAAATCTAACCTTCTAGTGAAATGAAATCCACCATTTTAGTGTTGCCTTAGATAGTCAAAGGAAAACAAACTCATAGAGGGAACTATCCTACATATATTAGATATATGTTCTTATTACTTGAGAGGTTACTTCATACATAGGATTCTCTTTTGATTTCACCATACATCCTTGCGGATTTTTAGGTTACTTATTTTTGTTTAGTCTACTTCTTGGTTCTGTAGGGTACTCGAACCATCTCTTACTAATACTGCCATGTAGGTTAAGTGGTTGTGTGATGACTAGATTCCATCTATGGTAGGGAATCCATGGCCATCCAAGAAGGAAATCAAGATCCTAAAACTTTAACATATGCACTAATCTCTAACAACAAACTTCTACTCCCATTCTTCCCCATCGTTGCTGAGTGTCGTTTTTAAAGAAATGATACATGTTTTTGCAACAACTTATGTAAGATATTATGTTGATGGAGTTCATTTTCTTCCTAAGATGATGGTCCATCCACTTCCATACTACCTAATGGAGAGTGTTATGAAGAATAGAAATAAGGCTCCAAGTTTAGGTAATGTTTGAAAAAATAGTGCTTTTGAAAAAAAGGCTATTCAAATTGGGTTGGTGTAGTTTAAGAAAATATAAGCTAACTTGGATGGTGAATACAAGCAATGGTTTATAAGAATGAAAGCCACAAATTAAGTTGTTTCTATTGTTGGGATAAGGGATGGTTGATAATATAGGAAAGGTCTTGAAGAAAGTAGGGTTTATTGACTCCTAGTGTATGTTTGAGAATCATAGGATAGTTGACCATTTTGGATTTTCTTATCTCTGATGGATCCATCATATTATTTGTTTGCACAAGAGAGAAGGGACACCTACAAAACAAGGAAACCAAAACAAGAAACCATTATCCCCACTTCACATGCAAGTAACACATGTAGACATGGATCATGTAATATGGAAAAAGATGACATGCTATAGAGAATTATAAAAGACACCTAGTCCCAACACTAAAACCAAAACAAGTACATATTATCCTACAACAAAACTAGAAACACATAATCACAATTATTAATTTTTCCAATCTTTGTGTGATCAACTACATAAGATTGATCTATATATATAGATCAAAATTGACACTCTCTCTCTTAGCTAAGCCACCTTTAGACAAACCCAACTTTCCTAACTAGCCTATTTCAATAATTTGTATCTTTTTAATATTAACTAAAACCTTATTTATTTACAAAATTTTTGCTCATATTAACTAAAACCTTATTTATTACAATTTTTTTGCTAAAACGAAAGAAAATTTTAAATGAAAAATAGTAGAGTTTATGCGCTTTTTATTTTACTTTGTATATGAAATCCCTCTATTTTAATCAATATTAATTACACACTTAACTTTTTCAAAAACCATAATTTAAAAAATTTAAATAAAAAGGTAATTTAATATACTTTATATTTAAAAAGATTTTGATTTAGACACAATTTATAACTAAAGTGCAACTGTTTTATAAAAAGGTTGGACTCTACCCTCCCGTTGGTATAACTACATTTCCTCGCCATCCAACCAAACTAGTGGGTCCAGATATGACGAACGTCTATAAGTTGCCACTACTAATATCAGGTCCAATAAAAAAAGACAGGATGTCTTCTTCAACTAGGCTTACCAGTTGCATGGGTTGCCACTACCAATCATTTGTGATTGGAATCGCAATAAGTTGATGTCTTCGTTTTGGGTACAAAACCTTTTTGATTGGTTAAATCTAACTTCCACATACAAATAAAGATGGCTAAACAAATCTCGTAAAGATATTAATATATCTTCAGAGTAAATAATCCTGCGCAATGGGTTTAAAATTCCATATGACACATTAGTTCACTTTTCTATCAACGTGTCTATTTTGAGTATTTCATATGGATCTGAACCCTTCTTAATATATGAGGTAGTCTACATCTTTTAAGAAAGGTTTCTCGTAGTTCAAAGGATTTAATGGTGGAAAGTTAGGAGTTTTTTTTATTATTGGGCAAGGTTCATTTTTCATGAGGGATTAGCTTGGAGCTATGGAGCACCTTGAGGTAGTGGTGGAATGTGATGACGTCTTGAGATAGTGGTCGAAGATGTAGTTGCACCCAAATATATTATATTAAATGGTATCGTGACCCATGCATACATAAGTGGATCAAAACCTAAAAGCATGTCCTTCAAAGTTTTCTTACTCCAATGTTCATAGGTGGTTGGGGGACATGTCAGTCCTTGCTAAGTGATAAATAAGTGTTGGCTTGCTCACTGTTGACACTAGCCTAGGGTTTTTGAATCTAGATCTCAACCAAGTAATCCAACCAAATTAGAGATTCCTCTAACATATATAACCCATAGATTATTTTTCCATACTTTTTCCCAAAAACAAATTCACCAATTTCTATTTTTTCTTGGATTTGGCTTGCCATGAAAACTACCATTGTAATCGTAATCATAATCGCCCATTTTTACAAATGCAGATTTTGCAAACCCTGAATGAATGTGTTTGATGAAGTTGGTGATGAGACAATGTATATATGGCAAAAAGGCAAGAACTACGATATAGTGCTCAAAAACCAATGGATTAAAAAAAGAACGAGAGAATTGGGTGACAATGCTCAAAAGTCATTGGATGGAAAAACCCAATGAATGTAGAGTTGGAAAATATTTAAAGTCAAAAGTTAGGTTTCCTATTTAAATATGTGTATTGGATGTGTATTGGGTTTTGGCGAGGACACACACATTATTTGAGACACTAATTTTTAATGAATGTGTATATGCGGGTTTACACTTGCTCTTTTGTTATCTTTCATTTTTTTGGAACACTAATTTTTATGGATGTGTATATGCGGGTCTACACTTGTTCTTTTGATATCTTTCTCTTTTTGGGAAAGTCGTCATACTTATTATCACTTAGTTGTAAGTTATATTTTTTTAAGGTGGTAATATTTATTATAATTTAGTTTAGTTGTAAGTTGATATTTATTATTATTATTTAAAAAATCAGATTATTTAATATAATTTATTGATGGTTTTTAAGAGTATAGGCTTTCACTCTTATAAGATGTATTTGGGTCTTGAGATATCAAAAGCAGTTTTAAGTCTTTCTATGAGACAAAAAAATGGTTTCAAGTTATACAGTATTTGCAAGGAAACCAACATTCTTTGTGATCATTGTTGAAGCTAATGAAAGTGAGATCATGTACTTTGCAATAACATCTAACTTTGATTCTATACATAAATTCATATATTATCCTAGTTGAAATCTTAATTCCATACATAAAATCATATATTATCTTAATTATAATTTGAAAAAAATATTAAAAAAAACAAACAAATAAACAAACAAAAAATATCATAAAATGATTGATTGATAACCTCCATACGAGATATAAAAAAATGAATGTAAGTTTGGTAAAGGAATATATGTTATTATTAAAATTATTTGGTGAATGTTTTTTATGCTTCCATTCTAGCCACGACTAAGTACTATTATCAAATATAGGTCCAAAGTGTCTTTTGACCAATTATAACCCTTTTAAAAACAAGCATTATGAAGCACCATATTCTATATGTTTTGTCATGTCTCTTCCTCAAAGTAAGCTAAATCATGTACCTGTATGTCTCAATTTTTCTTGGTTGAGTAAGAGAGAACTATTATACTATGATATTATAGATAAAATGATTTTAGAGAGATACATTTTATCCTGCAAAAATGATCGAAATCCTAATTACATTCTTTTGCTTTTATGGACTTCTATCTTTATACAAATTTTTTTTTAAGACTTACATTTTATCTTGCAAAAATGATCAAAATCTTAGTTACATTCTTTTGTGTTTATGGACTTTTATCCTTATACTAAAAAATAAGATTTAAGACTTACATTTTATCTTGCAAAAATGATTGAAATCCTAGTTACATTCTTTTGCTTTTATGGACTTCTATCCTTATACTAAAAAATAAGATTTAAGACTTACATTTTATCTTGCAAAAATGATTCAAATCCTAGTTACTTTCTTTTTCTTTTATGGACTTCTATCCTTATACTAAAAAATAAGATTTAAGACTTTGCTGTGAGGTGAGAAGAAATGAATTTAGAATTGATCTAAGCTCTTTGACTTCTCACAATATTGTTTCATTGATGAGTAGGTTATCATGTATGAAATGTTTTTGAGAGGGGGAATCTTATCATTAATTTAGAGAATCCTTCTCAACTTAATTGATATTTTTCTACTATGAGGGAGATGCTCAATCCTTCTACTAGGAGAATAAATACAAATAGAAATAGGTTCCCTTTATTAGACTCCCCTTTTGGGTTAAAAATTAGAGGTTAGAGATCCATTAACCTAAATTGAAAAGAAGGCTATCTAGTTTACCATATTCATTATCTAGTCCACCCACCTTCTAGCAAAACCAAAAACTTACAACATTGCTTGGAGGAAATCCCAATTCACATGATCATATCCCTTTGACATTTCAAGATTAATTAACATATTTAGATTCTTGCTTTCTTTCAAGGTGTGGATGGCATCATGTGTTGTTATTATTCCATCCAAAACTTACTATGCTCCCTACATAACATCCTTGGTCTTTCAAAGTTAACTAATCCATGATGCACTTTAGCTTATTTGATTCCAATTTAGAGATGATTTTATATATGTATTCATAAAACCCCACGAGTATAAAGTTTTCCAAGGAGTTTGTTAAGGTTCTTTTGGGTTAATAATTAGAAAGGTTGTGTTTAGGGCCTTTAAGATTTCTTCTTATTTTCTCGATTCTACCACTATCGTCCATACATCGTCACCAACTACTTCCCAAACTCCTTATATAATTCCCCTAGCATTGTGTTTAGCCTTGGGGATTTACCTATTGTGAGATTTACACTTATTTCTCCACCTCTTACTTAGTGACTTCCTCTATGAGCACTTAGTTATGCTTGCGATTAACTAGAGAGGGTACATCTCATATATAATTTTTCTTATTGCTTCTCAACAATCTATAGGGGGACTTGTTAAGAGAGTGGTAAAAAGGAGTTAGGTTCTTGGATTATATCCTCCGAATGATCCAAGGTAATTCTTTCCTCATTCATGTTGTTGAATATTCTTTACAATTTATATGTTTTAAGGTCGTTTTCTAGAAAAACACATTTTTCCCATCCCCTCTTTGAGCCATTTTATTATTGATTTATAATGCTAAAATGTTTATTCCTACCACCTCTACATTTCAATTTCTTCACTCACTTCCCCCTCTTTCCTTTTTAGGTTCTCCATCCTTCCCTGATGCATTATAATTTTCTAGACATCTTTGATCTTCAATTTTAAAAATTCCTTTCTCTCCAAAATATTAGAAATGTATCCTTATTCCACTTCTTGATTTCACTTATAAGGATTTTTAGTTCCATTGAAAATTAAACATTTGGGATCTTGTGGAAGATGGGAGACATTTGCACAATTTAACCACTTGTTCCTTTAACATTTGACAAGTTAACCACATTATTTTAAACTTGGAGGGTGATTTTTTGGTCTTAGAAAATGCCTTCCCTAAAATAAAAGGTGTTCAATGATCTTAACCTAGCCCCTGAAGAACCCTTAGGTATTTAGGAAGGATTCCTCTAGCATAAAAGAGGTGGGGCCATACAAATTTTTAATGGTTCCTCTTTCCCTAGAACCCAACGCTCAATATGTGGCTTCCAATCACCATTTAGTTACCTTGAAATATTGTATAAAAAATTGACTTGGATCCTAAGCAATGGCCAACCCTCCCAAAAATTCCTGTGTCCAAAGTAGCTACCTCCCAATTTTTATTGATATTTCTAACTATCCATTTAAGAGTTCCTTCTAAGAACTTAATTTATTGAATGAAGACTACTACCATATTTTTTGTTAGAATTTTCTATTTTATCATTTGATATTTACAATTTTCATTTTATATAATTGATTCATGTATCTCCTATGTTGAGTGATTTACATCAGCCTTGTGGGACTAATTCTCCTTAATACTACATGATTGTTTTCTCTTGTCCTCTTTGTTGTTGTTGTTAGTTTTCAAGGTTTCAAAATGGTTGGAATTTGGAAAAACCATTTTTGTCCTTCCTTTCTTTTTTTTAACCCTTTATTGGTGCTTTACTCCTACAACAATATCTACATCGATGCCCATGTTGATGGCACTTCCTACACCAAAAACAAACATGGTCATAATCTAGGGTTTATTACTAGATTGCATCTTTGCATGTTAACTTTTGGAGGGATTTAGATGATGATGATAATAATAATAATAATATAGGTTATTTTAAGGTCACAACATAACAATATGCCAAATTGACATATGAAAGATACAATTGTTTGTGGGATAAGGTACCCCCTCTATGTACTAATTAGACTAGTTAGTCAGCAAATGTGTACATATCCCAAGCCCACCACCCATCAAAAGTGTCTACCTCCTAATTTTGCAAATGTTTTTAACTATCCCTTTAAGAGTTCCTTTAGAGAAATTAGTTTCTTGAATGAAGACTAATACCAAAGTTTCTCATAGAATTTTTTATTTTATCATTTATGTTTAACTTTGGCATTAATCCCTCAAATGTTCAATGAGAACACTCTCATTTCATGTTATTTGGGGGTAGGATGGAACATTATATCTATAGTCTTAACCCTTGATAAATTTATCAAATTCCCCCCTTCCTCTTGGATCTTGATGGAATTGGTTTTCCATCTTGCCACTTAGTGGCGATTCCTTTTTGTGCTTTAGGAATTTGGTTTTGATATCCAAAATATGTTTCTTGCCTATTTTCCCTCTATTATTTTCTCTCTACCTGTCCCATGTCACCTCTCAATGAAGTATTATTAAGTGTGCCTATGTATTGTCATTTCAAATAGACGCCTTACCATACTTAGTTTCAAACTACATTATATCTATGTCTTCCATGTCCTAAACTTCTAAATACTTTGTAGTAGATGTTTCTTCTTTCATGTTTAGTCCACTCCGCTCCTCTAAGACTTGATCTTCCCCTACATATTTTCTATAGTTTTGATTATTTCTTCATTTTTATTTCTTCTGTTAGGTTATACCATATCTTCTTTTGTGGAGTTATTCATACCTAATAAATTTTCCTTAGTTGATTCGTGTATCTCTTGCATTCAATTATTTGCATAAGTCTTATGGCACTACTCCTTAATATTGGATGATTGTTTTCTCTTGTCCTCTTTATTGTTGTTGTCCATTTTCAAGTATTCAAAATGGTTTGAATTGGGTAAATCCATCTTTTTCCTTCCCTACTTATTTTGAACCCTTACCCATGCTTTACTCCTACCATAATCTCTACATAGATAGCCATGTTGATGGCACTTTCTACAGAAAAAGGAACATGTTCATAATCTAGGGTTTGTTCCTAAATTGCATCTTTGTATGCTATCTTAATGAATTCATATAGGTATTTATATGATGACAATGATGATGATGATTATCGAATTTAAGGTCATAGAATAACAAGAGGCGAAATTGACATATGAAAGACCCCATTATTTACGGGACAAGGTATCCCCTCTATGTACTAAATAGACTACTTAGTTAATGGATGTGTACATATCCAAACTAGCCTACTCCTATAGATTCAAACTTATGACCTCCAAGGAGAAAACAAATGCTCTTAACTATTAGGACCACTCATGATATGTGTATGTAATTTTTCTTGCAACTTCTTATAATTTAACATAATTCATGATGGCATTGAAAATTCCAGCTAAGGTTTCTTGTTCAAAAAATGATACAGTATATAATATATTTATATCTATATTAGGGAATGGGAAATTTATTCTTGTTCCAACAATAATCAGTCCTCCAATAGCACAAATGAATCCCCACTTAGTTGAAGAATTATGTCCTGTTTTAAAAATCACTTTATCCATTATATTGGTTAAAATCATTGTTAAGAAGCCCTTCATTCATAAATTTAGTTCAATGCCCCCTTTATCCTTCCAGTGAGATAAAATACACCATTTGATTGTTTCCTCACATGGCCAAAGACCAACAAACTCATAGATGAGGGTGTGATCCTACGCATACTAGGTATATGTCTTCATTGTTTTAGATATTACTTCATACATGGGATTCTCTTTTGATTTCATTCTATATCCTTGAGGATTTTTAGACTACTCATTTTTGTTTGATCCACTTCTTAATTTTGTGGGGTCCTCAAACCCTCTCATACTATCATGACTTTGTAGTTTGGGTGGTTGTGTGATGGCTAAGAGTCCATCTACTCTGGGGAATCCATGGCCACCCAAGAGGGAAACTCAAGATCCTAAAAATTTAACAAATGCACTAAACTCTCATGCCAAACTTCTATTCCTATGTTGTTGAGTGCAATTTTTAAGGAAATGATACATTTTTTTGTAACAATATATTGGTGTGTGCATAAAGTTGGTGGAAGAAAAAGTGGCAAGGGGTCAACATGAATGCACACTCACAGGAGTGGATGAAAATCCCGAACCTCCACTCATGTTGCCACGTAGGCTCATTGATAGGAACACGTGCACGTTCGTAAGAACGTGTGCACGTTCTTAAGAACACATGTGCATTCCTAAGAACATGTGCATGTTCCTAAGAATGTGTAACACCATGTTTCCCCCAGTTTGTAACTTAATCATAAAATAGGATTACCATGCTAAGGCATGTGGACAATGTAAATGTATTATTGTTTGGGTTGCTAATAACTGATTGTGGGGGTGAAGCCTTGAAAGTATTGGCCATGATATCACTAGAGGAAAGAGTGAGGAGATTGTAGAGAGGGGAAAGAGTGAGGAGATTGTAGAGAGGGTCAATTAGTTCAAATGACCCAAAATTCCTTTGCTAAGATAATAAGCCTCTCCAGATCCCAAGGAGAGAAATCAGTTAATGAAGAAAGGACCACTGGTTGAATTATCAACCACCCCCATGAATGGGAACATGGTCTAGATGTAGAATTTCACCCTGAAGTACCACAGAGACCTGTAGACCTGAGATTCCTTCTAACATAAGGAACATGATGGGTTGGGAACCTTCCAAAAGAAGGAAGGTAAGATAGATACACATAGACAACCAGAGAGAAGGGGGACGAGAGCGCAAGCTTGTAAGGGAGATGCACAGAGCTCTCCAAGAGGAGATGAACATAAGGCCACGAGCTTGATGTTGAGTGAGCATCTGATAAACCTCACCCAGGGCCATAACAGAGAGGGAAATCTCTAAAATTTTACCGAAAACAGAACCCGACCAGAAGCTGAAACAGAGAAAGAACCCTTGAGAACTGCGAGAGTTCCCTGGTGATATCATGGCTTGGCATGGGGG
>CBVK0100228734.1:0-24250 GCA_900067695.1 Picea abies | reverse complement strand
GCCACTTTGTAATTACCTTGCTACCTAAAGCCCGAAATTCTAATAAACGCTGCTCATCACCGAGCAAAACATTTTTCAAATTTTGTTTACCCTGGAAATGACATTGAACCAAGAATATAAGTCTATATCCTGACATGGTTTCTAACAGTTCAGTAATCAACTCTATAATTCATGTTTGGTAAGGAAAAGAAAAGAGTTCATAAGTTCTTACATGAAGGCTGCTAGAGAAGGCAACCTTTAATTCATCAAGTACTCCTGTCAAGAAGACCTTTTCCCTCTTAGCAGGATCTACTACTTGGACATCTTCCAAAAACTCCTGAGTAACATTACCTTCACTTAATGGAATGTCATCTGGCAAGGTGACCGTAGAAGAAGCCTGAAAGAAAAATTCCAGGTGAGAAGCTTAATATAATGGTGATTACATTTACATAAAAAGCATCAAGACATTCCCGGCATTCCTCAAACATTAGCCTACTCAAGCACCCTCTATTTATAACAATAGTTATTCCTTGGTATTTTAGAATGGGCAAAATAATTCCTTCAAAACAGCCCATCAGTGCACAACTACTTCAAGGGATAGACTAAGGCCTCCTTTAAACTTTCGACATGATAGACTTAGGCCTCCTACATTACTGTTTAGGTGTAGAAGCTTGGAAGACTAACAAATGTGTGTTTGCTTGACAAACTAAGTATGCAAAAGGTCTGTTACACAAGTTGAGGATGGCTGATTGTAAAATTTCCTCTACACCTATGAAGGGGCTGAAACATTCAGCCAAAACAGACTCAAAATCAGCAAATCAGTCAGTTTTAAGGCAATTAGTGGGAAATTTGATTTATCTTACAACCACTAGGCCTGATCTTAGTTTTGCAGTCAGCTACAAATCCAGGTTTATGACAAATCCCGAAGCAGAATATTGGACAGCAACAAAAAGGGTTTTGAGATATGTCAAAGGTACAGTAGATTTTGGAATATTATATGGCCAGCCAAAAAAGTGAAGAACTTCAGTTGGTCAGCTATTCAGCTTCTGATGGGGAAGGATCTGTTGATGATCAGAAAAAAAAACAGGTTATGTGTTCAATCCTGGAACAAGTGTTGTTTCATGGGTTCACAAGATACAACATCTTTCACTTTTTCTACCAAGACAGAGTACAGGGCAACAGTAAAAGGGGTATGTGTGGTAGTTTGACTTAGGAGAATAACTGCAGATTTAATCACTGACAGAGTGGACCAATAAATCTTTTTTGTGACAATCAAGTGTTCTAAAATTAGCAAAAAATCCAATCTTTCATGAGCACACCAAACATATAGACGTACATTGTCAATTCATTCAGCAGCTTGTAGAAGATGAAGAGGTTGAACTACAATATTGTACCACACAAGAGAAGACTACATACATTTCACCAAGCCACTTAGTGCAGATAAGTTTGTCAATTTAAAGATAAGCTTTGTGTATTTTCCAGAATGACCATTAAGGGGGAATGTTAGTGTCATCATTTAATTAATGGTCATTTAGTATGTGCTTAGGTGAGTTATGTTAACTTGATGATGGTGCATTATGTTTTTAATAATACTTTAGTAATAGTTACGAAAAAACAAGAAACAAGTTATATAACCTCTTTAAGAAAGATGTGAATCTCCTCAAGTCTAGATCTCACCCCCCTCAATTTTTTCTTCCTGTTAAATTTACATGCAGCAGCGAGAGCCATTCTCCTGGAGGATGGCCAAGACCCTAGATGTGTTCTAGGGCCCCTGGATGTGTTCCAGGGAATCCTTGCTTAGTGCTTGGATTGATCCTTGGATGTGTTCCTTGGTGGTTTGATACAAGACCCTAGATGTGTTCTAGGGCCCCTGGATGTGTTCCAGGGAATCCTTGCTTAGTGCTCGGATTGATCCTTGGATGTGTTCCTTGGTGGTTGATGATATAAGTCCCTAGATGTGTTCTAGGGCCCATGATGTGTTCCAGGGAATCCTTGCTTAACGCTTGGGTTGATCCTTGGTCTCTGACCTTGGTGGATAAGACCCCAGGACTTTTCCTGGGGCTACTTGATTTTAATCAAGTACTTGATGGTACATGACCTTCCTTGAAGAAGGACATAACCACAAGAGGGATAAAGTCCCATATGCAGTGATGATAAAGTAATAGGTTCACCATATGATTTGAAGGAATGAGTAATGCCACTTTGTAAACCCCTTTACCCTTGTTTAATTGGTTGTGGGCTTTTGTTTAATTGGTTGTGGGCTTTGTAAACCCCCCTTACCCTTGTTGTGGGCTTTGTTTAATTGGTTTTGGGCTTTTATTGGTTTATTGGGGGTTATGATTCTAAAGTTAAATATTGATAATTGTCACATGGTTAAATTTACAATTTAAACATGTGACTTATCAATACAACTTAACCTAACCCTAAACCCTAACCTTGCCCTAACCTTTTACTATTTATTAGACCCTCCCCTCTACTCCTAATTTACATTCACACCTTCTATTGTTGTAATAGCGTGGAGATGCTTGGTCTGCGGCCTCAGTCTTGCTGTTGATTTTCAGAAGTGTGGAGCGGTCCATTGTTTTGCTGTAGTGAAGGAGCCGCAGCCTCCCTCCTGACCTCCTGTGCACTCTAAGTGCTGCCGCGGGTGTCTTCCTGTAGTAGCCGTCCTCCTTTGTGGCTACTGTGGTTTGCTGTAACAGTTATATGAGTGCTGGGGAGTGCCGTGGTCTCAAATCTGCTGAGTGTTGGCTGCAATATTACTTGCTGAGGGTGTCACATTGTTTTGCTGTAGGTGCCACTTCAATAATGCTGTAGCATTGTTTTGCTGTGGGTGCCACGTCCTGTCTCAGCAGTTGTTTTTTTATTCAAGAGTAAAACCCTTACCCAGATCTGCTGTCTAGTCCTGAGGGTTTCTTTGGCAAAGTTTTTCTTGGGATGGATTTGGGTTCTTTGGTGTTCTTTTGTTCTTGGAACCCTTAAACTTGGTGGCATGAATTTTCCTTCAATCTTTGGCTTAGAAGATCTGTGTTAGATCCATGAACTGAACCTTTGTCTGAGCATAAACTTTCAGGACCTATCTCTACTGTGGTTGTGTGCTATCTTCTGAGGTAAGGCAGGTACCAGGTAAGCTCCTTACTTGTCTCTCCTAGTTTCAAATCTGACTTTACTACAGAGTTGTTGTTATTGAATAAGCACTGCATAGATTTACATTATATGCTCCTTGTTTACCTTTCGAGTATAGTACCAGAACTGTGTTATAAATCTGCTGTTACAATTAGAAGAGCTTTGCTTCAGAATCAAGATATAGATCTGCTGTATTTTAGATCAACTGTTATAAATCTGATGTCATAGATCTGTTAGATAAGCATTGCCTACTCTGCTGCTATAATACTTCTTTCCTTCTAGATTTCTGAAATAAGTTATTTAGATCTGCTGTGATATTTACAGAGCTTTTGAGATCTGAGATTTATCTGAGTTTGTCTTCTCCTAGTGTCACTGCCTGTTATAGATCTATCTCTATATGCTGATTATGTTTCAAATCTAAGTTATTCTTGCATTAATTTTTAAAAGGAGACTGCTGTTTGAAATTTACCCTAAAATCTAACACTTCCGCTTACGAGCCATCATCTGACCCCACCTTCTCATCAGCATCACAATATGACACACTACAACCTCCCACCAAAGGATTGAACCCTGAGCACCTACAAGTCTAGGATAAAGATTCAGGATGGAGATGAGGCATCCAAATTTTTCTTCAACTTCCTAAAAAGGAAGGTGGTCGCTCATAGGGTGCTTGGCTTGCATAGGATGGATGGTTAGCTAGCAAAGGATTCTTTAGAGGTTTGTGGTATGATTGGTCATCATTTTCAACATATCGTTTCTCCTTATGCTCTCATAGATCAGGTGGTTGGCTACTAGAAACGCTTGTTGCAGGGTTGTTCCCCTCAAGATTTCTAGTCGTGCTTGGGACAGGTTGGATAGGGACTTCCTGAAGGAAGAGATTTTTGGCACCCTTACTTCGATGAAGAATGGTAAAGCATTGGGTATGGATGGGCTACATTGTGAATTCTCCAAAGCCATGTGGGATATCATTGGAGATGACTTTTGTTGTTTGGCCTCTCAAGTGATCACTTCAGGTCGGCTTTCTGAATTCCTCAACCAGGGCTTGATCAAGATTATTTCTAAGAATGCAACTGGAGACTATTGGGGGCTAGAGACTAATCACTCTGCTTAGTGTTGCTTACAAAATTATGACCAAGGTATTGGCCTTTAGGATTTGGTCGGTTGCTCAGTATGTAGTTCAACAGGAGAAAACAGGGTTTGTTCAAGGGAGATTTATTCTTGACACAATGATTTCATCTTGGGAGGCGCCTTGCAGTGGGTTGGAGACTGGCCAACAATCTCTTTTCTTGAAAATAGATTTTGAAAAAGCCTATGATCAAGTTGATAGTATTTCATTTCAAAGATGTTGAGTTGTTTGGGTTTTGGATTGAAATGAACGAAGTACATTTACTGTAGAATATCCAACATAAGGATTGTTACCCACCAAGTTGCACTAGGATGGACTTACAGTTGAGAGGCCAAAGATTGAACAAATACTTGTTCAAAATTCAGAGTTCAGAAGTTCAGCCATCCATTATGGCCCCTTTTTCTTCTTCATCTTCTCCTGCATTTTCCATACCCCATGGGGAATTGTAATAAGATGAGCTAGCATGATGAACTTTGTAAAAGCCTTAGCCCTCTAAGACTTGGTCATTAGTACATTACTCTAGAGTGTTTTTCTTACTTTCTAATTATATCTTGTTGCCTTACAAGCGATTTATAATTTTTAAGTTTTTTCACTCAATCTCCTCCAAATCTGGAGTATGTCCTAGTGACTAGACCTTGGTGTGTTGGTCTAAGTCTAGTGTTTAATGTATATTACCATGCTAGTCATCATTTCTTATTCATATGGAAATGCGCTAAGTCCCCCTTAGGTTTTTGTTAATGTTGTCAGCAAATAAAAAATTTCCCACAAAATGGGATATTTTTAATTGTAAATGATATATAAGTTACATAAGTGGTACTAGGAGGCATTATATGCCTTAGGGGAATTCATTTTCTAACTCAAAATACCCACTTTACTTATGTACCACCTTATTGAGGAAAAATATTGGTTTTTACCCATTAAAAATCAATTTCTCTCAAAAAGGGTGAATAAAAAGATAAAGAAAAGGAAAAAATCAGCAATCCTTAAATCAAGGAAACATGTCTGGGACATATTTTCCTTGTATCTATAGTCCTCTCAAGTGGTGGTGAGTTGTCTCAAGTGAAAGTTGACTTAACTGGAGTGATTTGTCATGTTATCCCAATTTTTTGGGATAAATAAGGAGATGATATCTCGAGGCCCTCAGGTTGCAGACATGGAGTACCGAGAGACAAATCACTGACAACGTCCACATGCACAGACAGAGACCCACTTCACCACCACACATCCTGAATTTGTCACGATGGCATTCACCACATCAACCTTGCTTCCGAAAGACGATGGGTCTTGCTCCATGAGGTACAAGTCAGGTATTGTGGTAAGTATCACTTTAATACTTGAGGCATGTGAATATGTTGCATTTAAAGTTTCTTTTCACTGTAGAACGTCTGCTTGGAAATTATGCTCTTTGCCCTGTTTCACCTTGGTGGTTGACATTGCGCCCTAATAAGTGGTCACCCTTGGGGATGGGTTTGCTACTGGGAGGTCCCCTTGACGAGTCATCGTGCCATTCCCAATCATACTTACCATTTTTCACACTTCACCCCTTTTCCGTCTCCTTATCTTTTGGGATTTTCAAGTGTTTTGACCCAAGAAGGGTTTGTACCTCATTTCATGGGAAGAAGGGGTTGAATGCAAAAGGGGACCCGTGGGTATTCTAGAGGGTTGAACCCTCTGTTGAGATTTGGGTACCTTGGAAAGTGGTCCCCATGTGCTTATGAGTCTCTAAGCACAAAGGGGGAAGACTATTACCCTTGTACTTTACTTTATGATTCTAATTTCACTTTGACTTAGGAGTTTTAAGTCAAAAGTGAAATATGTCACTTAAGTCATAAAGTGACAATTAATTCACAATGTGGGTGAATTAATAGACATAAAGCAACTAAGGATAGTGGGTTTCCTTAGTGAGATTATTGGAGTTGATCTCACCCACTGATTAGACTTGGCTAGATCTAATCTAGGCCATTGATCTTTTAGGGTTGGCATGAGGAGGCTAAAGAGAGGGTAAAGGCATTTTGGAGACTCATATTCTTCACTTGAGAGTTTTGGAGAAGAGAAGGAGGGCGCATATCTTGAGGAGGAGAGGGGCGCACTTCATGAGGGTTTGAGCAAAACCCTTGAGAGCTTGAGGAGGAGCTTGTGTTGGCTTGGAGCTTGCATGGAGAGGTTATCCATGGAGTCATAGCTTTCCTTTCTTGGTCAGGAGCATGCATATGGAGGAGGGGCGCATCTTGAGGAGGAGGGGCGCATTTATTATCCTTCAGTTGCTCACTGGGAGAGGAGGACTTGTCAGATCAGGATGAGATCTGATGCATAGGGAGAGGAGAGCTTGGGCGCTTGTTTCTGTGGAGAGAAACTTTCAGTTTCAGGCTCAGTTTATTTATTGTGATCATTTCTGCTTGGAGGAGGGCGCATGAGTTGAGAGGATTGGCAGCTACCTGGTAGCAGATCTGCTTGGAGGATTCGAGCTCTGATAGTTTCTATGGAGAGGCAGCACAGGAGAGGACATTCCTGTGAAGGGATTTCTTCATTGGGTTACTGATGAGCTAGGGCGCTTCATTTCAGTGCAGAGGGCAACAAAGGGAGAGGGCACACCACAGTTTGGGCACTTCTTTCTCTGGTTCTTGTGGCAAGGCTCGTGAGGAGCTTGCTATGTATACAGGTTCCATTGTATTTCATTACTTGTTGTATCTCTTGCTTTGATCACAATTTTATAGACATATATCCCAAACTGGTTTTCCCCGGGGAGGTTTTATCCAGGGTCATGTTGACCAAAAATACCTGTGTCAATTTTATGCATGTTTAGAAGTGTAGATCAGCATTTTAAAGTTCAAGATCTAGAGGTAGTGTTATGTGTTTTAAGTTATATTGAATGTGCTAACATTGAGATAAGAAAGCACTTGCAAGGGCACCTTAAAAGAGCACTTAACCTATAAAACATTGAGCAGTAAGTGGGATGATTGTTTGCTGTCCTAAAACAGCAAAAGAAGACAGCCAAACAGTTGAAACTTAGAGCCATACTAAGGTCAAGGACATACCTTAGATGGCAGCCTCATAGGACCTCAGATATTTCTACACCCTCTTCTATTTGTTGACTGTGAGCACATGAGGGACACAGAGGCTCCTTGGAGGGCCTATCTACCTTGTATCAACAACATAGAGGCAGATTGGAGGGGCCTTGGACATCTGGAGGGTTCATTTGAGGGTTCGGTCCCTCCTCTTGCAGAGTCGTGAGACTAGGAGTGGCTACAGGGTGCTGGGAAGACATATCCATCCTCATTTTTGAAGGCCGCAGGGAATAAGTGAGGCCACAGAGGTCTCTTACATGCAACATAGGGTAATGAAGGTGAGTCGAGGGCTTTGGAGCTAAGTTGTGGAGGATTGAAGGGAAGGCCGAGGGTCCTATTTGCAGATCTGAGCAGGCAACAAGGGTTTTGGGGATAATTCTGGAGCAGCAGGTGGCAAATAACCTCCCGAAGTATTTATGGGCAGTCCTTAGTAGCCTTGGAGGGGGAAATTACCCAAGTTTTGAATAGTTTACTGTGTGTGTTTTAGTTGTTTTGCAGTTGTTGTTGCAACCCATAGTTTTGTGTTTGTAGTGGAATCTTGCAGTTGCCTTTGCAGCCATTAGGATATGTGTATTGTGTGGGTAGTGTGTAGTTGTTGTTACATCCACTAGTGAGTTTTGTACTGCTGTGATTTGAGTTTAGTATATATATAAGAAATGAAGTACATAATACATATACATACCACAACTTTACCACAAAGACGATATAAACTATAGCTCTCCAAACCCTAGCTAGGTAAAACCATAACCACCACCAAAGATCCACAACACTCTAGCATCGAAACTAACAAGTCCTCCTTGGACTCAACACTTGTATCCACAAGTGTCCAAGGGGTCTCCTTCTCTTCTCCTCAATCAAGCATACCAAGTAGCACTGGGGTTTCCTAAACCCTAGTCTTCTTCTCTCACAAGCACTACAAGGACAATATTTCTTTATCCTCTAGGGTTTATCGCAAACCATAGCTTCTTTGCCTCCTTTAGGGTTAAACCCTAACCCTACAAAACCCAAGAACCCCAATGCACTAAGACAAAGAGTGATAATACAATAAAGAGTACAAAGAGAATGAGAGACTAATGCACTACACTCCTCACATCTCTAGCACAAGATGATGAATGAATGAATGAATAAAAGTGATCATCATCTCTAACATCATGTTCTTCATAAGAGCAAACCCTAGCATCTCACAAGAGCAATCTGTCCAAGAATAATCAAAATGTCTCTCTCTTCTTCAAGTCTCTCCTAGGGTTTCCTCATGAACCCTAGTGTCTTGCTCCCTACAAGACAAGTACAAAGAATAGACTATAGTGACAAGGATGATGATGTGAAACGACTCTCTCCTTCCTCTATTTATACGAGAGGTGAGGAAGGTCAACAATATAAAGTGCACCTAGTCCATTACAAGCTACCTATCCACAAAAAGATAGGCCCACATGTGAAGCACTCCATCTACAAGTGACACATGTCAAGCTCCAAGGTGAAGACATCCAACAAGAGGCTCCAAGTCATGAACACTCCACAAAATGTATCTAGTGCTCCACCTTCTCAAGCATCCAAACCTCCAACACTCCTCTTAGGCCATGCAACCCTCTAGATCCACCCCACCTACATGATCACTCCCTCAACCCAAGCATTCTCAAGTCAAGTACAAGCCTCCATGCAAGAAACTGATTGTGCCCATGCCATCTCATGCCTAACACCCTCTAGAATGCCCAATCCTCCTCCAAAACGAGGCATCCTCCAAACAAGCAACCAACCCTCCATGTGGCCATCAAGAAAATCACCAAGCTCCATAGGTCTCCAATTCTCCAAGGAAGAATGCCATAAAATATTCATACAAAATCTAGCAATCAACGAGCAAGTCAACTCCATTGTGTCTGTCCATCATGGAACAACCAAGGGTCATCCATACACCATGCACACCACATCACATGAACCACCCCCAAGCATGGTGTGAACATTTCCATAGTAACCCCAAAAGCTAACACTTTGGAGTCCCAATGGCCTACTTTTATGGTCATTCATTGGCCATTAATAAAATTATCTTATAATCTGTAATGTCCCACACCTCTTGCTGAGGAGGTTTGGGATGACTTAGTGGTCTAGGTATCCCCACTAGGCCATCGTCTCACACTGAGGGGAAAAGTCAACCAAACTAATGTTATATTCTTAAGTTGACTTAATGAAAAGGTAAAAAGAGTTAAAAAGATAACTCAATGAAGAAATAGAAGCGTTGGAGGTTGAGTTAGGAGTTAACCCTAGGGGTTAACTTAACTCAACAAGGAAACAGAAAAAAGTATAAAGAGAAGGCTAGGGTGCACCTCTCATTCATTCTGAACTTTGGATATTTGCTTGTTGATGCTATTGAGCATACAGTTTTGAGGGTTTTGATATAACAAACCCTAGTGAACAACTCGGTGGTGAAAGATTCCACTCACCTTGTTCCAAGCTTGGTCTCGGGGATGAAATACTCCACCCACACCATTCAACATCCATCATTTATTCAGGAGGACTAGCAAGGCCGTACCAGTTGGACCAGCAGGGTCATACCAGTTTTGGTTTTCTTGCAGGGGTGCACCATTTGTTCAAGAACTCGATATAGCATATTGAGGAAGTCTTGGAGGTTTCTATCATTAGGGTTTTGCTTGCAGGCCCTTGATCATCAGTTTGAGGGCTTCCTTGAGGGATCATCACGTCCTATCAGTTGTCTATAGGTTGGGAGTAACTTGGGACGATTTCAGGAGAAAGAAAACGAGTTGGTGATTCAGTGTTTATCAGATCTAGAAGGCCATAGGCCAGATCTGACCTTGAAACTTCTCTCAGAGGTTCGTGGTTGTTGGATCTATCATCCTAGAAAGTTTCAGGGGATTCAGAGCCCATATTCAGCTAGGTCATACAATTGGCCATATTCAGGGTATCAGGAGGGTCGTACCAGTTTAGGGTTTCTACAGTTTGAGGAGGAAGCTTCAGTGTTTATGCTCCATACTTCAGGAGGTGGCTACCATTGCCTTGATCTATCATTGGGAGGAGTTTAGCAGCGTTTGGGGGTCTTCATCTTTAGGAGGGTCAAACCCTCGATCTACATTGTCTTCAAGAGGGTCGTACCAGCAGCTTGAGGGTTAGGCTTAAACCCTAGTTTGCAGTTGAGGGTTCATATTCTATTGCAGCCTTTGGGAGGCTTGACTTGTATCTCCGGGAGCATTTTGTATGCAGCTCTATTATTGTCTTGAAGCCATCTGAAGCTATTCCAGATCTGCTTCTCTATTTGTATCAGGTGCTTGCTTTCTTATAATAAAGTTCAGCTATTGCTTGTGGTTCCTATTTTGTGTATTATTAATGGTCTTCATATGATTGCAATGGTGCTTGTATAATCTGTGGCTGAATAACTGAATAAACCCTAATGCTGAAATGTCCATGGCCAACCTACATACACAACAATTAATAATCAAACCAGTGGGTAGTTAGTGATTCCAAGCAAAAAATTGGTTTGGGATCATTACATAATCCTTATCTTACCATAGGCCAATTGGCCATGTGGACAGTTTAATAAAAGTTATCTATGTATCTATCTTTGTATACCCATGTTATAACATGTGTGCAGTCATTTACATATAGCACAATTAGGAATTTGGGAAATGAAATTTTGGAATTCCATGACCAGTGCTTGCACTAAAAATTACAGACAAAAAATTTCAAACAAGATTGTGAAAGAGACCGATGCTCGATATATTGCTCCTTGGAGCCGGCTTTGCCAATTTCTTCTTGAGGTCTCATCATCACATCGCAAAATCAATGCATTAACCATCTCAGCCACCTACAAGCATGGAAAACACGAGTCAATATATAGCAACATTCATGTTGAGACAAAATCAGAAATGAGAACTTCCAGTTATGTAAGTAAACAAAATAATATTCTGTATTTTCAAGCCAAGCAAATATAGACAAACTGTGAAGATAGATTGTTAAAGCAGATGAGCAATGGTGTTGATGATGTACATACCTTACTATTGAACTGTCCTGCATCACAAATGGAAAGCACATGTTCCACATCACCAACTGATTCTGCAGGCACATTATAAACCTGTTTTCCCCCAAGGCTGCACAAGTAACATCGAATAAAATGTGAACTGTCAACTTATACTTAAATCCAAGGAACTGTCGAACTGGTCCTGCTTCTTGTGTTAATCTTATATTGCATGCATGAATTATAGATAACCATGCCATCTCTACTTTAAATATATAAAGGGTCATAGTAGGTTGCCTAGTCAAAATGTAAGTAAAGGAATTGATTTCCCACATAATATAACAGAGAATTTCTAATCTATAAAATTATTTTTCATGTTTGACAAAATCCATATAGCAGGACAATAGACAAAGAAATGTTTAGAAGCCATTATGTCTCTATGCTATTGTAGTTTTACAAGCAAAGTGTAACAACATGAGAATGCCAAAACACAACAACAACAATAATTCTCTTCCCAAACCCAAAATAGGTCGATGAAAAGATAAGCAATCAATTAACACTGTCAGGTATGTATATACACACAAAAACATCCATGGTTAACTCTGAATTACAATGTACAGATAACTTGAGATGAGTGCCCTCTTAAAAGTGAAACTAACAAAAGAAAATATGGGCTTGAAAGTAATTTCTTTATTTTGATTATGTTAAGTTGAAGGGACTAGGTAAGGAATTGGGGGAATGCCAATAAACACCAAGGTCAATAGGCACGCACACACTCTAGTATCTTCCTACATGAGTCAATGTTCTTTGACTACATATATCAATGATAGTATATTAAACAACTGTGTGGTGATTGTCACACATATACATGGATGAAAGATTTTGTTTATTCTTCCACCTTCTTGCTTTGTTTGTGTAAAATTTAAATTGTATGAGATATAGTTAATATTCAAAAGGAGTTGGTGTGGAGATACTCAAAGAGGGAAATATCTACTATTCCTGGGCACGTTTAGGGGATTTTTGAAATCTTCAGAGGATGAAAAGGGACCCTAGATCACCTATCCAGAAAATTTTATTTACTTGACATTTCATCTACTCATCGATCCGGACAACTTTGTCTTGAGGGGATTTTTGTCAATTTTGCTCTGTTTGGGAGAACAATTTTCGGCCAAAAATTCCAAGTCTGGAGGAAATGAAAAAGAGACAAATTGTCAAATCTAGATTAATGCAGAAGTTGGATGGAGTGTCAAATCCTAAATCTGAGAGTTGTTGTCTATTCAAAATCATGAATACTATCAGCGTCCAATATAAAAGTTTTTCTGGTCCTCACCAGATTTTCTTCTACAAAAGGCAGAAGTCAGCCCTTGAGATTTTGGTACTCGTGAAACAAGTGCAAAAAGGGGTAAAGCTGTTGATTTCAAAGAGCCATAACTTTCAACTCAGAAATCAGATTGAGGGATAAGTACATCCATCAGAAAGATAATTCAAAAGGGAATATATTTGAAAGCTCAGAATTTTGATTAGTTTGTCAATGTTCTTTGAAATATCAAGGAAAAAGGGGTCTATAGCTTAAATTAATGGCAATTTTTCAATATGTTAACTCTAACAAGTAATTGTTGCATGCACATTAGCCCGGTAGGTTAGTTCAAGTGGATGAGTGTTGTTGTTTGCTCGAATGAGGTTCCGAGGTCAAATCCCCCGCCAGGAGCTTGTATTGGGCCTCACTTGATGTCCCCACCAGGTTAGGCCCGTAATCAGGACAAACGGTTTACCTCGTTTACCATCCACAAAATGTGGGGAAGTACTCGAGGGTTTCCTGTGCTCTTTCTCGCAAAAAAAAAATTGTTGCATGCACATTTCTTGCAGAATTAAAGATACAGACAAACATATCTGGTTCCTATATGAAGACTAGAGATATAGAGGAAGCCCAGGGATCTTATAGCCATGAGGAGGTTAGAGACTTACCTGTCAACATGGGAAATACAAAAACTAAGTCCAATGGACATAGAAGAAGGGTGGAGCCGGTGGAGTTGGTTGAAACTATGAGAATCTTGCAAAAGAAAGTGCAGAGCTATAGAGCAGACAATAAATGGATGATGAGATCTCAAGAGGAGCTGCTACAGAGTATGAATATGTTGCAGAGGCAAGTTAATAAAGATTTTGGCACAAAGCAAGCAGCTAGTGCAAGGCAAGTAGCAGCATCCAAATCCCATGATAGGAGGGATGACCATGGGGGATCTAGGCAGTCAAGAAGTGTTAGCAGACATCATCATCATCATTCACAAGAGCACTCAACCAGAAGAGCACATGCATGTTCAAGGTCGGAGATTCATTGAAGGTTTTTCCAAGGTCGTGCATCTGATCACTTCACTGCGAAAGTAGGGAACAAAGTTTGAGTGGATTGCCAAAGGAATTATTGACCAGGGCACTTATTTTAAAGGTTGCAGATCCAGATGAAGATTTTGTTGCATGCACAAATGCATGCAAGGAAGGGCTTGAGGGATTCCTTATGTAGAATGTGCATGTCATATGTTATGAGTCAAGGAAGCTTAAGAAGCATGAAAGAAATTATGCTACCCATGACTTAGAGTTGGCAGGAATAGTTCACACCTTAAAAATGTGGAGGCATTATCTCATGGGAAGAAAATTCGAGTTGAAGACAGATCATAGTGGTCTGAAACACTTGTTTGAGCAACCAACACTAAAAGCCAGATAGACTAGATGGCTGGAATTTCTCGGTGAATACAACTTCGACATCAAGGGAAAAGAGAACAAAGTGGTTGATGCACTCAGCAAGAGGGTACATGAAATGCATACTACAGCCATTAATATGTACTGTTCAAATTTAAAAAGCAAAATTTTGGAAACTGTAGCATCAAACCAACAACATGTAGAAGTTACAGAAGGATTGCAGTAAGAAAACGTACCACTGAAATTTAAAGACTACAAACTAGAAGAGGATGGAATCCTCTTGTTCAAGGACAATTTTTTTGTTCCTAACACTCAGGATTTGAGAAGTATAATGTTGAAAGAGATGCACAATGTACCATGCATTGGTCATCCGAGATACCAGAAGACAATTGCAGCAGTAAGAAGCCAATATTTTTGGTCGGGAATGAAGAAAGATGTGGCTGATTACATACCTAGGTGCATGGAATGTCAGAAACTGAAGACTGAACACAAGCATACAGCCATTACCCATTCCCGAATGGAAATGGGAGGTAATTACAATAGATTTGATCACCAAGTTGCCAAGAATAGCAAGGCAACATGATTCAATCATGGTAGTGGTGGACAAGCTTACAAAAAATGCACGGGTTAAAACGACTCACAAGGAAGCCAATATTGTAGAGATTTACATGAAGGAAATTGCCAGGCTACATGGGGTGCCTAAGGCAATAGTGTCAAACGAGGATCCCAAATTCACTTCCAACTTTCGGAAAGGGTTGTTTAAGGGATTTGGAACTAATTTGAATTTCACTACAACATATCACCCAAAGTCAGAGGGGCAGACAGACAGGACTAACCGGATAATTGAAGATATGTTGAGAATGTATGTAATGGACAAGCCTTCCAAGTGGAGAGATTATTTTCACTTGGTTGAATTTGCTTCCAATAATGGGTACCAAGCATCGTTGAAGATGAGCCTGTTTGAAGCCTTGTATGGAAAAAAAATGCAACGCGCCAATGAGTTGGGACAACCCAGCAGACAGAGCAATTATTGGACCAGAATTGTCAAGGGAAATGGAAGAGCAGATGGTAAAGATCAGGTAGAATTTAAAGGTTGCACATGACAGGAAAAAGGGGTAGAATCTATCAAGTAGAATTTAATCGTTGTTGTAAAACATTTATTGTTGTCATATCTTTGTTTACTACAGCAATTTTACAACAAGCACTGCAACTTACATTGTCTAGTGTCCTTAAGAGGTATTAATTGCATGTTTGGACTTGGAAATAATCATATATATGCTGTAAATTGTTCTTATACCAGGCAGGTACTCAAACAGCTCCATACCTCTTTTCTTACCTAGACCTAGACCTTTCTTTAGGTGACCAAGAGAGGGGATGGTAAGCTTGGCTACTATACTTGCTACTTTGATCCCTTGAGGTCACCAGGGAAGCCTCTCTTGTAGTGGACCTCTTCCATCTCTAAAACGAGGAAAGTTCTTACTAAGGTGACAATGGTAGGATCTTCCATTGTTACGCAATATTTGGGGACTTGTGGTGGGGCTTTGCACAAGTACAAATCCCACGATAACAGACCCAATAATATAATATGTAAACATTGTATATTGAAATAATAAAAATAAATGTGAAGTCGGTTGCAAACGGATATGGACGGAGTAATGGGAGGCTAAGTTTCCAAAAGAGAAGCGAAGGTCTAAGAAGGGGTCCAAGGAGAAATATTCATGGGTATTAATCCAAACCCACCTTTCTAAAAAAAGGTATTAGAGCATGAACCTTCTAATTTCCTTTGGAGTGTATCAAAGCCTAATCATTAAACACATGTAAGAGGATTGGTGTGAAAAGTCACATCCCATAGTTATTGAAAGAATGGGAGCCGAGTACAATCAACCTTGGGGAATGTGAGAGTCAAATGCATGGGTAAAAGGGAAATTTGAATGGCCATTGTAGGCAATTTTTTGCATGCATTTTCTGGAGCAGCAAGGGAATGGAGAGCATTGGAGCTTGAAGACAACCATAGTAGGTGTTGTGGGTAGCTTGTTTGAAGCTGCAAATGCATGAAGAAGCGGGTTGTTAGACCTGTAGAGTGAAAATTCTGTGTGAGAGTTTTCCCTAGAGCAGTGAGCTATTGTTGTTAGTTTTCCTATGGCAGCTAGCATCCCTGGAGTCCCCAACAATAGAGATTCCTAGCCAACCTGTGTTGGAGCCCTGGAGTGAAGTGGGAAGGCCTGAGGGACTAAGTGCAATGAAGGGGGATCCCATTCCTTGGGTTGTGCAGGTTGAAGGGAAGAGAGTTGGGGGATTGGGATAGCTGTAAACTAATTTGTTGTGGGGGTGTATTGGGCTGTGAGAGACACCCTCTTTCGTGGATTCATAGCCCCGGCTCGGGGGTGATTTGCTGCTGAGATTTGGAGCAGAAAATCTATGGTTGGGAGGAATGTCCATCCCCTACAGTTGGTTGCTCATTTGCTGTTAAAAGATAAGTGATTTATCTCTGCTCACTATTTTATTCATGGATTTTAATCTGTGTGTGTGTAAAGTCTGATTTTTAAGTGAATCGATGTTGTTGTGTGCATATAAATGCTATGTTACCGGATCCGCGGGAGTCAAGTTCAGGATCCGCGGATCCCCGGTTCCGATACGGATCCGGATCCGGATTCGGCTGGATCCGCCTGGGATCCGGCATACAGCCGTTTCTTAAAAACTGATCCGTATCCGGTGCAGTGGAGGTGGATCCGGCTACAACAAACCCAACAGCCACAGATTTTTATGGGTTTCTCCAGCGGATTTTTATGGGTCGGGGTCGCGGTCGCGGCAGCAGGCAGCAGTGGAGGTCGGGGTCGAGGTCGCAGTCGCGGCAGCAGGCAGCAGTGGAGGTCGGGGTCGTGGCAGCACACAGGCAGCTGGGGTCACGGAGCTGGGGTCACGGGGTCACGGGAAACTACGCGGATCGATTTTTGTTTTAAGTTTTGGTTTAATATTTTATGCAGTGATTATAATAATATTAATTTTTATTTTTTATTTATTTAAATTTTTCTATAATACGTGTTTAATATACATCTACAAACATATAACATTATTAATATACATCTATAATATGTGTTTTACTAACTTTTAATTTAAATTTTAAATTTTAAATTTTAATTTAAATTTTAAATTTTAAATTTTAATTTAAATTTTAAATTTTAAATTTAGATTTAGTTTAAACTAAAGTTTAGATTTAGTTTTAAATTTTAATTTAGTTTAGAAAATACTTGAATCTGAGGCATTGTTAGGGGGGCAGAGCAGTCCATGATTGGCCTACATCAAACACATTCTAAATACCTTTGATAATGTGATCAACAATCATATTCAGGTCTGGCAGGGTCTTGCATTTGAAGGTAGATATACTGCAGATGACTTGAAAGATGTTTCTGTCAGCTGTCTCATGTTTGTCTTCCTTGCCTATATTGGAGAAAAGACTATTCAAACTTCAAACTTTCTGCCAGTCTTTATTCCAAATTACCAAAGCATTTCCTCTACATGTCATGTCTAACTTCTAGCTGCTGTTCAATTCTTTCCAGGGTGGGCAGAATTCCTGCATTATAGACACTATGATGTGGTCCCTCAAGTTTCAACAGTACCTGGTTCAGGATCTCTACCCCCACCTTGACTCTGACCGGAATAATCCAAAAAATGTTGCAACCATTCTTGAGTATCGAAGTGATTGGATGTGGATCTTTGACCAACAGAACTGGCTAGCATTCACAAGACAATTTCCCAGGTCTTCCTCTCCCACAGCAATGGCTGGATTTTAGTTTACAATGCTGCAATACACAAGGACTTTAGGATATTACTGGAGAATTGCAATTTTGAGAATGGTTTCCATTGAAGTGCCACCTTTCTTTTCATGCCCCAGGTTGGCTGTCAATCACCATAATCACCCCCTATCTGATCATGATTATTATTGATTACTAGTTCTAATGTTGTGATTCATGAATGTTTTTTATTCTTCACTTTGAATATATTTAAAAAAAAAATTAAAATATTATTATATTTTTTGTACGTGGCGTTTCCCTGCCGTATCCGGATCCTGGCTTTTCAAAAATCTTGCGGATCCGTATCCGGATCCGTATCCGTTTCCTGGTAACCTAGTATAAATGGAACTGCATTCATGCTGTTAAATATTTCTGTTAGTTGCATATGTTTTTAATTTGTTGTATGCATTTAACTTAAATGGGTATCAAAAACATTTTATGGGTTTAGTAGTGGGGGTCACTACATGCTTTGAGGTGAAAGCATCTTGAAGGGAGAGACAATGTAACGAATATAATATATATAAACAATAATAACAATAACAATATTAATATTAATTAAATGATCTAAAGAACACAGCCTAATTATCTAACCAAGGGACACAACCCTTCACCTCTGTGACTAGTCAATGCTTTTAAGTATAGAATCACCAAGGCTCATTGTATCATCTATCACTCATTCATTATCATTGATCAATTATATAACTATTTATCCTTTATGGATTTCAACTATTTGTCCTTCTTATGGTGGATAACCCGTTAACCTACTTTTGGTCATTTGTTGGACATTAATAAACTCATCTTATCTTATCTTAATTAGAATTTACTAAAACATGGTTATTTTTTTCCTTTATGAGCACTATGTTTCCTATATTCTTTAATAGTCAAACAGCATTAGAGTTATGCACAGAAACTCATGAAATTTAGATACTAAAATATCTGCTACCGAAAGAAGAGATAAAAGTCTTGATTGATCTCTGTGCCTTCTATCTCTATCCAAGAATATGAAGTTTCAACTTTTTGCATACATCCCAGTGACATGTTTAAATGACTAAACAAGAAAAAAACATATACCAGCATGTAGTCGTGCATTGTTCCTATTATGAACTCATATCCTAGCTTGTTGTGTCCCTGTTTTTTGATAATTCATATTCATAACAAATTGAAGAAAAAGAGAACCACTAAATATCAGAAAGGTCCAGTTTTAATATACCTGATCCGCTGCTTGTAAGAGCTAGCGTTAGGTGATTCCAGAACATAAATAAATGGACCCACCAATGCAGCATACTGATACTGCCATACAGCTTCTCTATTGCCAACTCCCTGCAGGAACAAACACAATAATTATATGCACTAGAAAAATTGATAACCAGTTAATGAGTTGCACATATTTACCTATATAACTGAAAATTTCGCTTTAGAGAACAAGAAAGATCCTTCTTCCAATCAAATTCCAGGACAATAAATAAAGGCTAGTAAGAAACCCACACCTTCCAGGACAAAACAGATAAATAGCCATCAAAATCAGCTGGATCCCAAGCGCGAATAGGATCGGAAGTTTCATTTTGAAATAATTTAGCAACTTGCATAAGCCGGTGGTAACGAGCTGGAGAAAAATGAAAACCTAAAGAAGGTAACCGCACTGCAAGCCTGGTTGCCGGGTATAGAGGATGAGGGACACGAATCTGCAAGGTAGAAGAAAAACATTAAGAAAATATATACAGTGTTGTCTCCTCCAGATGGTCAAGACTCAAGCTTATAGACCAATTCCGGTTGATAATGATTTTGTTAACTAAAATCAATTCCAGAAATAGGAAATACCTGTTGTAGTGATATAATAATACCACATTCATCAAGAACAGGAAGACATGCATCAGTTTCTGTCTGTAAAAGCTTTGTGGCTGACTTATGGCGAGATTTTTCTTTCCAGTCATAGTTCCCATCAACTAAGAAAGCTGAGATGTCTTTTAATCCCAACTTAAAATGCATATAAATCTCATTTTCCTCAGAATTTTCAGATCCGTTCGCTCCCTTTGTACAGTAAAGGCCAGCTCATGTCAGAAATTAAAAACAAATACATGATCTTATTCCAAACAGGAAAATAAAGAAGACAACATAACTCCTGAAAAAAACCACCTCTGTGTTTAGTGTGAAGTAACCCAAATCAAGCAGAAGCTTGGTCTCCCGTGAACCATCAGGAAAAAATTCAGTGGGTATTGTGATCTTAGGAGCAGCAATGTCCATGTTTAATGAAAACCTATTATTAAGAAAAAAATTGTGAGTTGAAACACAAGAATTAACAGCATTTAGGATTTCTATTGATCCAATCTCACCAGTTAAAACCACTGACAAGAACATAGATGAACTTGATAAGATTCAAATTGTAGAGACCAAAGAAACCTCTTTCTTTTAGAAAAAATCTTGTCAGAGTAGTGTTAAGGATCACTGTAAATATTGTAATATTCTAAGGTCTATAAAGTTAAAACCAGTTAGAACTTAGAACAGGCCAGATTGACCGGTTCTGTATTGGTGCACTTCCTTCATCCAAAAAGACCAAAAACTCAGATGATTATGGTTTGGATGCACATGGATGTACATGAATACATTCTTTTAATCAAAATTTGAACATTTTAAGTATTTTTTGGTCAACCGGTTTTTATGTCTAGTTTTTTACCAGTTTCAGTCCAGTTCACGTTTTCGCATATGAGCCTGTTTCGGTCCGGTTCTGGTCTTGGCACCATTTTCACATAGTTATTGGGAATAATGTCTAAAATGCAATAGTATAGATGGTGAGGGCTGAGCATTGTAGAACAATTACCTGTACCCTATCAGGCAATCAACTTTTATCTTAATGAAGGAACATATTTGATCTGATGTCTGGCATGACTGTTTCCTATGACTTTTCCATGTAATTGTAATATCTGTTTTCTGTCCTGTTCCTTTATTATTGTTTTGAACCAATTCTAGAAGCAAACGGATTTGTTTTATTAATCTGAAAAGGAAATGTCTGAGATGAGCAAAGAATAAGCTCTCTCACCTGGAGCGGTCCTCTAATGCTTTGCTCAGCTGTTCTTGAGCACTGCGCCTGAATTGATTTAAGGTCATCTGTTATATTGAAAGTCAGTGACAGATATCTGGTGTTTGAAATTTAGAACTATGTCATCCATGAATATGTAGTAAAATCAAATGCTGCCAACCTGTACAGCAGCTGCAGTCTCCAACGCAACAGTTTGACTGACAGCACTACTACTTTCAAAAAAGCTAGTAATTTGGTTAACAGTGTCCTTCAAATACTGATACACATGAAAGCGTGCTCATAAAAACCATCAATCATGAAATTTAACCTCTAGTTTGTTATCAATCATAGAACACGAAAAGCTAAAAATCAGTAAGAAGCTTAGTGTCGATATAACATACAGTCATATAACAAGGGGAAGCTTTGGCAATTAAACTCCAGTCAACCTGCCTATCAAAAGGCATGTAGGAAAATGTTGCCTTCAGGGATTCATCTTCTGTTGCACTCTGCATACAAAGCAATAGATGTTGATATTTCCATAACAAGAGGAATGGTTTCCATGGGAAATATATAATCATATAAACATAGAAAACAATACAAAATACTATATAGTTGCAAATCAAATTTGTTAACACTTAATACAACCTCCAGAAGAAGCCCCTCTGGGGCATTTAGCTGGTATGACTGCAGCTTTATATCAAAGATTTTTGTTTCTGGATACAGTTTCACAGAGCACTGAAACCCTTCAGAAGACAGTTCAGTAATATCGTGTCCATCAATGGTAAGCTTTGAAGCATTATGCCGCATATGCACGTCAAGAAGAGTGTGAAGCATATTTAGTTTTCCCTGACTTGGGAAGAAGGGACTCTCCATATCCTCCTTGTAACCAATAAGTTGATTGATTTGTTTCCACTCCTCTTCACTTAGATTCTTGGCTTCACTTTCAGGATTGCCCTTACCAGATTGTGCACCCCTGGAAAGAAATGTTAGGAAAGTGGAAGCATAGGTGCTTATGGTAGCTTTCCAACAAGAAAGAATAGTGGCATGTGAAAGAGTATGAGATTTTTTAGTCAAAAAACTAACCAGCCAAATAGTGACCAGCTTTTTTGTGCCGGCTTTCTCTTACGAAGTACATCATTCCCAGAAGTCTGTTTCACGAAATTGTGGGCCAGCATTCTGCACATGTTTCCAGCAACAATTAGAAATATGACCTTGAAAAGATAAGATAAATATCATATCATAAGTACCTCAAACCATAATAATACTTCTTGTTAACCTTCAAGTTAAGCTTCATTTCTGACAATTCAAAGACCTTCCTTTGGCAGGCAAGTTGACTGTAGTCTCAAGAATTCATAAGCCTCTCAAATTTATCATGTTTTCTGTTGGCTCCCCAGCAACACTCAATTCAGACAGTTGGAACAGATTATCTTGTCCTTTTTGTGGCCTGAATATGGTGGAGAGAAAGGTCTTCCTTTGGTGGCCTGGGATGTCTATATTATGCCCAACAAAGAGGGGTGCTGGGCCTTATTGATGTTTCCTCACAAGGCAGCATTATTTCTGTCAAGTGGGTGGTTAGATGCCTTGAGGACTCCTCTCCATGGAAGATTTTTTTGCACCACATGTTTAACTCAGCACAACAAGTACTTAAAGTATGTGGCACTTTTGGGTTATGTGATATAATCCCTGTTAGATTTTGGCAGCTCGGAGGTACTTCTACATTGGAGGCGCCCAGCATGTAGAAGTGACCGAGCATATTTCTCTCTAATAAAGTGTTTTCATAAAGTGACTTTATAAAGTGATTTTATAAAGTCAAGTTAAGCCTTTTAATATTTAATGGGTAAAAGTGACATTATGAAAAGTGGGTCACTTAAGTGATTTAAGTGAACTCAACAGATAATTAAGTCGTGACTGTTGATCTCAAGGGAAGGTGAAGAGTCACTCAAAGGAGACCAAGGGTTAGAGGAGTAAATCATTAATGAGTAATAAAAGGAACACTAGAGGAGAGATGGGGCACACCTTTTGAGGAGAGTGAGGGAGGAAATTGAAGAGACACAATTTCCTAAAGATATGAGCTAGAGGAAAGAGTAGCAGCAAAAGAGAGAGGCACGATTCCCAAGGAGGGGAGATCCTAAGGAGGGAAAGAGGCACGCATCCCAAGAAATATCAGCATTAAAAGAGGGCCGTACAGCTAGTGTTTTGCGCTGAAAACGAGGCAGCCTTTCTACTGAAGATAGGCACGATTTCCAAGGCGCTAGGAGACAGAAATTTGTACAGCTAAGTGCAGCTGTTAAGCACAGAAATGGAGGACATATTTGCTGCCAGAATAAGGCCGTACAACAGAAATAGTGGGATGGATTTCGAGGCAGAAATCAGGTGCATTTTTCTTAGGGTCTTTTGCACAGATTTCAAGGAGGTCTGTTGGTTTTGTTTACTAGTTATTTCTGTACATTTTTTTCTGATATTATTGCTGCTGTAAAATTCAGAATTTTCCTAAGAGCTCAATAAGAAAAATCTCTCCTAGACTGGTTTTCCCCTTGTGGGTTTTTACAAGGGCATTGCCCAGAAATTCAATGTGTCAAATGTGGTGAATGTGATGTTGTTCATTTATATTTCCACTGCTGTATTTTCAGATTGCTTAGTCTCTTGTATTTTTGCTCATAGTTACAGTAAATGCATGCGGTTCCATTGCTTTATTGGTGAATAACAATAGGAAGCTGAAATCTTGTGTTGGCTAAGTGTTTGAGATCAGTTTTCAACACAGTATCAGAGCAGGAGCTCTGAGAGGTTCAGCAGACAAGAGATTTGGCACTTGATTTGCTGTGAGTGTAAAGGGGTTTTGCCTAGAAAAAGGGAAGAGGAAGTCACTTGGTGAGAGACCAAGGCAAGGATCTTTGGTGAGATGCCAAGATCAAGAGACTCTTGGTGAGATGTCAAGAGCAAGGGATCTTTGGTGAGATGCCAATATTAAGATCTTTGGTGAGATGGCAAGATCAAGGCTTGGATCAAGAAGGACTTTGATTCAAGGAGGTCTCAGATAGGTGGAGAAGGACTTCCATCTAGAAATCATGCAGGTCAAACAAGAGAGAGAGCAGAGGCAGCCTCAGGTTGGCTTCAAAGGGAGTTTGGAGCTGAGTTCCAGAGGGAGTCTGGAGTTTGGATCCAGTGGGTGGTTGGAGCCTGAGTCAGACAATAGTGAGGCTTCAGAGAAAGGACATTTGATCGATAGGTCTTCACATCAGAGATCAACAAAGGTAGCTGGAGATGCTTCGAATTTAGAGAGAGTAGAGGCTTCAGTGTAATGGGAGCGGCTACAGCAGCAAAGGACATAATGAGATAAGATACAAATTCTGGTGGAGGTACCAGAAGTACCTCCCTCACTAAGCGGGAGTGTTATATTTTGGTAGCTCAGAGGTACTTCTACATTGGAGGCGCCCACCATGTAGAAGTGACCGAGCATATTTCTCTCTAGTGACTTTATGAAGTGTTTTCATAAAGTGA
>CBVK0100228733.1:0-24255 GCA_900067695.1 Picea abies | reverse complement strand
TTGCCTCTAGAAGGTTTTTAATACATTTTACTTCTTACTTAAAAAAAAAATAAGGCATTTAATAAGGCAGTAGTTTAAATGTTTTAATTTTTTGTTGTATTTTTTAATTTTTTTTGTTTGATTTTGTTAAAAATCATGATGAATAGTTAGATTTGTAGATTTGAATGGTTTGTATAATCTAAATGTCTCAAAGATTTCAAAGATTTTTTAGCAAACTGAATCCATTTATACATTCATAAATGCAATTTAAACAATAAAAATAAAAAATAGAGATTTTTTTCCAAATTTACATCTTTAAAAAAAAAAACCAAAAAATAGAACTTTTACCCAAAATCATTTAATAATACCAAAAAAATACCAAACGTTTAGTCAAATCCATTTAATAGTAAGAGCTGTAATGTTAAAATCGTTCTATATTCGTTAGATTATATACCTTATTACAGTAATGTTAAAATCGTACAGAATACGGATAAGCATAGCAATCCTACATTATGGCCAAATACTTTGTATTAAGGATGTATGATATACATTATGTACTTGAGAAGTGATCTCATTCGCTATTGGTATATCAAGGACAATGGAAGCTGCATCTGAAGACGGACTCATTGCAGAAAACCTGAAATTCCAATGTATGCGGACGGATTAAATAGTATTATTTTTGAATGCCCGCATTCATTTGATGGCAGACCTGGAATTTCTTAATTTTCTTAAAACTCTTGGATTTCTTTATTGATCTCTGGAAAAGACTGATACTATGTCTCTAATCCAGCGCCATAAGTTTGATGATTTCCAGTGGGCGTGGTCAACAGGATATCTACAGAAAAAGCTGTTTGAACTACCCTTATTACTCTTGTAGCGACCGCTTGAAGAAATCAGGTGTTAGAGGAAAGACTTTTGGAGAATGTTCCTGTTGATTGAGTACTGCTTCCTCCCTGTTTAGCAGCAGAGTAGTGAACACTCGCATGAGAAGAGCATTGGATTTCAGCAGGCGCGGAAGTTATGCATCGCCTTGAATGATTACACAGAGTTGAATCATCGGGAAGCACTAAGCCATGCAGAAAAGCGTTGCTGCTACTATTCGCGTCGGTGGTTTCATTCATCATGGTGGGAGGCGGTGTCGTGTTTTCCTGTAAGCAAAATGTAGGGCAATGGGGGCACACAGATGACTTTTGCGATATACCAGATATTCCAATCTGCTGGCTGTAGCTTTTGTCCTTCGGTTTCGTTCTTTGCCGACACTTTTCTCTGGCCTTTGCTTTAAACTCCTTTGGAGGTACAGCATTAACTGTTTCTCTTGTTCTACGGTTCGAAGCCACTGACCTCATTGCCACGGATCTCTGTTCTCTCCTTTCCCCGTGACCAATGGAGTCTATGCTGTTGCTTTCGGTTGTCTTTGCTGTAGACAGCTTTTGGCCTATGCTGGTTCTTGCTGCTAAAATTTCGTCATGGCGATTCCCACGACGATCCTCGCTGTCGGAGAATGTATTCTCCTGTGAGGAGCTGTTCAGGTCTCCAGTTTGAACACACGATGAAGCAACAGCAGTTATGTTGGAATCTACATATTGCGATCTGTGCGAAGTAGAGATGGAAGCCGGTTGAGGTAACTCCCGAATCGCATCCTCGGCTTTTTCAATGAGCCATTCGACAGCTTCACTTGGTTGGTCGAACCCAAGCATATCCTGCACGAAATAGAACATCACAGCCGTTCGCACAGATAACTCCATTCTTTGGTCCCTTGGTCCATTCGAGGTAAGTACCATAGTATGCTGATCCTGGCTTCCTGAACATGGAGAAATCCCTGATGCATCAAAGTCACGTGCGCTCCTTCTAACCCTAAAACCCTTATGTACTCTCCTCTCACCAGGAATGTTGGCCGCCATCTCTTTACTGAAGTTGAACGCCTCTTCCCCCATGAAATCCTGGTTTCCTACCAAAGTATTCCTTCCCTCGTCTTGCGTTGTCAGAGTTCGCTCCTCCTCTTACAATTTGTCTTCCAATGAAACGATCACCTCTGCGTCCTGGAAACAAACCAAACTGAAACTAATGTAAGCCATAGATAGAATACTGTTCATGTCCGAAACACTCCAAATCAATTATAGCTTTATTCACTTCTCACGCTGGCAAAAAGCACTGAGAGTGAATTTCCCACACGCTTCGTTTGCTTTTGTTTTATTTTAAGGATACATAAAACTTGATGTTTTTGTACGTAGTTTACAAAACTGATTGCGCACATAGAGGAACGAAAAAAATTAGTCTAAATTTATGATGTTTAAAAACGCTAAAAATAAAAACAGTCGGTAGTAGGTACAAACTTCCCAATTAAAAAAAAAGAAAAAAGGGAATTTTTTAGATTTATATCTCGTGTCAACCTAGGTGCACTACAGTATGAAAACGTATAAAGAAAAACCGAATAAATAAAATAAAATAATAACATTTAAATATCTTTAATATATCAATATCTTTATTAAATATGATAGGTAAATTAATGTAATTTGATAAAAAAAATTCATATATAAATAAGTAAACATAATAATAAAAACCTAATTAAAAACTAAAATAAACTGGCTAAATTGCATGTTTAAAAGCGCATAGATGAATCTATACTACTTGTACTTAATAAATAAAATACCTTACATTGATGACCCTGTATCAAAGATGAATCTCTGCTTTTAATAACTAAAATACTTACATATATCTCTCCTTGCCATAAATCGAAATTGTAACAATACTGGTGAAATTACATGGTATTGCAAAATTAAACTAATTTCATAATGAGATTAGTAGAATTTCAAGTACCAGGTTTTCTTATCAGGCACTGTATACACCGCGAGTTAGTCTTCGCCTTTTATTTAGGGTTTCCAGGTGAAGACAAGCGCTTGAACAAAGCTGTGGAAGTTCTGTCGTCTGCAAAGATATCGTGCCAAAATTCAGTGTTACAGTTTATTTACCAACAGGAAATCTTGTACTATAAAGATTCTACGCTTCAAATCATGCGGTAAATAGCGCTTTAAAATTTAGGGTTTGTTCTGCAGCATGCATTTCCGTAGTTCTGTTAATTAGTCGACTTAAACCCGTTCTCTAATTGCGAGTTGCAAGCAGTCTAATCTAGAAAAAACTGGCAGACTAGTCAGTTTCTTTCAAATCCACGCATGCAATTAAATATGACTGTTGCGCGGCATTATTCGGAAATGGATCCAAGCACAACAAAAAGGCCTCACGTATTTAACCTAGTTCTTAATTATATGTAACCTAGTTATAGCAACATTCAATATGAACTCACAGAATCAAGCATTAAGCAGCCCAAGTAAATTACCTTATTTTTCAAAACGTAAAACATGGAACAGGCTTTTCAATTGAATATACGACGATCTAGTCTGCAAACTAACTGCAGCCAGGCATGTAAAAATTAGAAGATTGCAGGTGGCGCTCATTAATTTATGAGTATGAACCTATGGTTCAGCAAGAGAACATCTGCTTCATAAAGTTCAGAAAACGGCTAATACCGCATGCATATATATAAGAGTGTATGAGTAGATACCTATGAGATAAGGTTTGAGCGGACGAGGAAAACTTTCGTTGCAGGTTGATGCCAGCTGAGATTTTCCACTTTTAACTCAAATAATATATTGGTGGATGATGGAGAGACCACTGTCGACTTTGGTCGACCTTCAGAGTACCTCTCCCTCTTCAATAATGCTTATCTTTAGCAGTGGTGGATAGAGAGAGACCATAGTGCCGAGACAGCTGCTTGAAAATGATTCTGCTGGTGTTACAAGATTCCACTTCACATCACCGCTAGGGTTTTAACATATGAACGGCTCTCAAAGAACGCATGTGCCGTACAAGGAATAGAGTGATGCATCTATCATTCGGTTCTTCGATGTACACGTATCACCATATGGCATGCGTGAAAAGTAGGCCGACAATAGCCTACAATAAATTCCAACCTTTTGCAGCTGGTTGCCAATCTGTCTCTACTTTTTCTAGTTTAATGTTTGAATTTGACGGAAGTAATCATGACCTTGCTCACTGAAGTTACAGGTGTCACGTGCTACAGGCAAACCATACCAAACCCCTCTTCGTTGCAACACGCGTAGTCGCCTTATCAGGACGGTACAACACGTGCACTCGCCCTAGAAAGATCGTACAACTATAACATAGTAAAAATAAAGGCTCTGTCGATGCAGATATTTCTCTCATGTTCGCATGTGGTAGAAGGCGGGAAATATTCCAACACTTATAGCGGATTTTAAAAATAAATGGGGATGTCAGAAACAAAGTAGAGGTTGACAAATTTTATTTTATTTTTTAAAATTCGTTCCATCAGAATTTTGTGGAAAAATAGTTTTGCATGATTTATTTAAGGTTTTGATTTAATTAAGACCATATGTAAATGATTGAAATTTTAAAAAATAATGAATTATTGTAATAACTAGCCTCTGTATTAGAAACCATGTCCATGTACTTCATTGATTTGTCATTTCTTAAACAGGGATTTATAAGTTAACAGCATTATTATTTTAGGACAAATTAGTTCTTTAATATGCCTTTTCTCGAAAGAGAGGATTCCATCATTATAATGGAAAAAGTAATTAAATTAATGTAGAGAGAGTAGCATTTTGAAGATTTTTTAAATTAATAATAATAATAATACAAATTTACTTAAACAAATATTTATTAAAATTCCATCATTATAATGAAAAAAATAATTAAATTAGTGTAGGTGAGAGTAGCATTGTGAAGATTTTTTAAATTTAAATTTTTTAATTTAATAATAATAATAATATAAATTTATTTGAACAAATATTTATTAAAATTATAAAAAAATTAATGTAAAATATATAAATTTAAGAAAAAAACTTGTGAATCTAGGAAATTTAAGAAAAAAAACTTGTGAATCTAAGGTCTATATTCTAGGAAATTTTAGATGCAAATTTTAACTTGCGAATCTAAAGAAAATAATACGATTCCTTTCGGGGACTAGAATTTTGACCTTTAAAATATCTATGAATCTTCTAATGTTGTGGACAACATTCAAACTATTTCTACAAAGGAGGAAGATTTTTCAATAGAACACATAGAGTTTACGGTTAAGTTGCCTAAGGACATGGAAGGATACCAAGTAGAAATCTTAGAAATTGGAGGTCCTCATCCCTTAGATCCACAAGCTCTTCAAATTAACAGTCAAGAAAGGCTTCCCTAAACCTTGGACTCAAATCCTCATTGTACCTATTTTTAAAAGTGGGGATAAAAACAATCCCTGTTATTATAGGACCATTATGATTAGCCCCCTCTTAGCCAAGTAATATGGAATTATTTTGGAAAATAAGATCGACATATGGCTAGAAATCCACAAAAAATGATGTAAGGGCGAGGTCAGTTTTAGGAGCTATCATTCAACTGTGGACGACCTTGTTACACTTAGGATGATTTTGGAGGAGTGTCGCAAAAATAAAACAAATCTCATGTCTTGTTTCATTGACTTATGACACAATGCATAGGACTAACCTTTGGAATAGGTTAGAAGAGATGAAAGGTCCTTATGAGTTTAGAGTTGTTGTGGTAAGGTTGTACAATAACATTATTTCCAAGTTTAGGAATAATAAGGGTTGGTCGAAATAAATTAATTGTAATATAAGTGTTAAGAAAGGTTGTCCCATGTCCCCTACCATTTTTGGCATACATATTGACAAGTTAGAGTTCTTTGGAAGAAGCAGGTTGTGTCAGACCAACTCTTGTTGGTATAGTCATCATCCTTCTTATTTGCACCAATGATATTGTCTTTATGGCAAGGAGTCCCCTTGATCTCGATAAGAAACTAAAAATCCTCATGAATTTCTTCTCTCGTATGGGTATTGACTACTAACACTAACAAAATGAAGGTTATGATATTTAAATCCAAAAATAACGCTTATGTTACTTTCATGTATGACAACAACAACTTGGAGGAAGTGACTTCATACAAATATCTTGAAATTGATCTTCATCACAAGATTAAATGGAACTATAGCATTGAGAAAAGGATAAATTGATGGTCGAAAGCTTATTATGAGCCTGAAAACAATTGTAAATTAAGGGACCTTTCCCTATGGGATAAGAAGAAACTCCTCTTTGAGACTGTCATCACTCATATTATCTTATATGGTTTTGAAGTTTGGGGCTGCAACATATCTAGAGAATTGCGGAGAAACATAGAGCAAATCCAGAAGTGTTTTATAACTTTTAATCTCAAAATTAAATACAGTACACCCTATCCTATCCTCCTCATAGAAGCAAGTATTTCCCCCGTTGAGAGAATGGATATGAATAGGTACCTAATGTACAAGAATAATATAAACAACAGGAAATACAAGATGCTTTCTTAGATTGCTTGAAATTCCAGTCAAACCCACTTGTGGTGAATGCAAGGTTTGCATAAAGATGTCAAGTCTTGGCTAAATCATTGGGGAATAAAGGAAGAGTTCACTCTGCAAAATAATGATAATATCAAAATTATTATTATATCTAAATCTAAGGAGAATTATGGTGCGATAAATAATTAAAGGATAAAATAAAATAAAGATGTTATAAGGAGGTGACCAACCATAATCTAGAAGATCAAAAGTATCTCTTTGTTTTGTTTACTCTAAAGAAGAAAAACAACATTGTCAAAATAAGAACAAACTATCATGAGCTCCATAGTGTAAAAACACATTGAACAGTTCCCAAAACATCATGGATCGAAAGAATTTGTCATATTTGTGACACTCGGGTTGAAGATAAAAAACACTTTCATTTAGAATGTCACGCGTACACCCACATTCGAAATCAATTTCAAAATATTTGTTACAATACTGACATCCCTAACCTTTTAACTCATCAAAACTATGGTGATCTAGGAACGCTTCTCTTAAATCTTTTCGAGTACATAAATAAAATTCTAAATCAAACCAAGTAATTCCTCGCCCTTTTTGACATTTGATAGACCACATTTGGTCTCAGTGGCCATTAACCATCATCATAGAAAATTTAGAATTTTTTTTTTTTTAAGTTTTCTCCTTTGTATATATAAAATAATGTGAAAGATAGATATTGTTGATAAAGATTATATTGATGAGGACGATGGTTAATGTCCACTCAGAACAAATAAGAGATTACTTGGATTTCTTTAGAATTTTATTTGTTTGCCTGAAAAGCATCAAGAGAAGAGTTCCAAGCTCACCATAGTTTTGATGAGTTAGAAGGTTGGTATTGTGACAAGTCTTTTGAAATTAAGATCCAAATTGGGTATACACAAGATATTCTAATATAAATATATTTTCATCTTCAACACACTTAGTGTCACAAAGTGACAATTTTTTTCAATCCACGACTTTTGGGAATTGTCCAACTTCTACTTTGACTATGGAACTCGTGAGAATTTGTTCTTATTTTAGCAATGTTGATTTTTTTCTTTACATTAGTGAAAACAAAAAGATACTTTTGATCTTCTAGATTAAGGTTGATCAACTTCTTATAATATCTTAGTGTTCTTCTATTCTCTAATTCTTTATTGCACCACAATTTTCCCTTAAATTTAGAGGTAATAATATTTTTAATATTATCATTATTTTGTAGAATGGTCCTTTCTTTTTTTTCTCATTGATTTAGCTAAGACTTGGCATCTTCATGCCATCCATGTTTGAGCCATAGGTGGTTTTGGTTGGAGTTTGAAGAAATTTTGAGAACCCTCTAGTCTACCATGTTGTTTATCTTGTTCTTGTACATTAGGTACCTAGTCATAGTTGTGCTCTCAATGGGGAAATACTCACTTCTATGAGGAGGATAGGGTAGAGTGTAAAGTCTTTAATTTTGAGATTATAATTTATAAAATTATTTTGGATCTACTCTATCTTTCTCCACAATTATCTAGAGATACTACATTCCCAAACTTAAGATCCATATAAGATAACAAGACTGGGAAGAGTCTCAAAGAGGAATTTTTTCTTATCTCATATGCAAAGCTCTGTTGGATTACAATTGTTTTCAAGCCCATAATGAACTTTACACCCTACATTTATCATGTTTTCAATGTTGTAGTTCCAATTGAGCTTCTGATGAATATTGATTGGAAGATATTTTTATAAAGGCACTTCACGCAAGTTGTTATCATATATGAAAGTATTAGATGTGATCATTTTAAATTTAATTATCATAACTTTTATTTTGTTAGTGTTAACAATCATACTTGATTAGAACAACAATCCTTTGAAGATACTTGTTTTAGATTTGTCAAATTCTTTTTTTAATTAAATGATTTGAAAATATTTTATTTTTTATTTTTTTTAATAGATTATTATATTATGTAAATTGACATTATTATAGATGTTATGAAAATTGGACTCAATATTATATATTATATAAATGGAATGTTGTAAAAAAATATTTTTGGTTTTTCCACTTTATTCATTTCACAAATTTTTGTGTCCAAACATTTTATATCTTATCCAAGAACTATTTTACTTTGAAATTTGTACACTTTTTTTTAATTAAAAATAATTTTAATAACAATGCAAATGAAATACACAAAATTTTATATATCATTAAATTTGATATTACTTTTATTTTTTAATAATTAAATTTATTTTATTCACCTTTAAAGAAATGACCTTGACCTCCATGAATGACCCTTGAGGTGTTTAAAGGTCAACTTAACCCTTGGAGTATTCGAAAGGGTGAGAGGAGAGTTGGTACCTTGGTACAATAATGCACATAAAGCGTGTTTTTTTCACTTGACGTTCACCTCGGGGCGTGACCCTTGTCGTGTTTACAACGTTAGGAGTTTAGCATTCAAAAAGTGAGAGGAGAGTTTGTACCTTGGAGCATCATGCACATGAACTTTATTACGTCATCCTACTTTAACTACCATTACTTCACCTATGACGTGGAACTTAAATAAAGCATGGTCATGCCCTTTACTTCACCATTTTGCTAAGAGCTATTCCATAATCTAAACTTGTATGCAGAATTATCCTCATTTAGTATTCGTACATAGAGTTGTGGATGCAACTTATTACTTTTATATATATATATATATCATTTCAACTTGTTTTTATTTTAATTTTGTAAAAGATTTATACGGTGAAAGGATATAATTTATATTTTTGGAAATTTTTAATTAACTTACAATTAAAATTAAATGTTGTGTGGTTAGTTATTTTAAATACAATAAATATATTAAATTTGGTTAATTTATGTTTGTTGAAAAAAGTTTTCATTCTAATTACCATTTATTACTAATTTTAAATAATCAAAATAAAAAGTTAACATTTTTATTTATAATTATTTTTAAATAATCAAAATAAAAAGTTAACATTTTTATTTATAATTAGGAATATTTTTTAAGAGAAACATCTTAAGTATAATAAGAAATGTTTATATTACAACTAATGAAATGTGTATCAACATTCTTACAAAATGTTTTCTATAACCTTATCCAACGGTATTCAAAATTGTCTTATTAATTTTCTTAAATTAAAATGCAAATGTGACATTACAAAATGTTTTTTATAACCTTCTCCAAGAGTATTCAAAATTATCTTATGAATTTCCTTAAATTGGATTGCAAATGTGACATTATTAGGATTAGTAATCTTAATAAGTGATTTATTGTATCTTTATTAAGCTCACAAGAGATTTCCATAATAATAATTTTTTCAATATTTAAATTTACATTTAATTATAAATATTTTTATTAAGTTAACTAAAGTTACTTACTTTTAAATTAAAAATTAAATTTACATTTAATTATAAATATTTTTATTAAATTAATTAAGGTTATTTATTTTAAATCAGTTTGATTGTTATAATAAAGTATTATTTGAATTTATTTATTTTTTAATAATAATAATGAATTAAATTAATTAAAAAAATTAGTTGATTGAAATTTTATGGTGATTTTAAAAATAGATTTCATTATAAATTATATGAAAATAAACTAATATTAACAAATAATAATGCAAAAAACTTATAAATAACAAGTGTATATTTTTCAAAAAATGCTTATTTTAAATATAATGTCAAAATTTTAATACAATATTATATTATGACCAAAAAAAATAGAATATCAAACAAAATTCATTAAACATTATTATTTTATGTATAAGTTAAGCAAATCACAAGTTGAGTACATCTCTAAGCCTTTTTTCTTTTCATCATATATCTAAAAATTAAGAAATTGATGTTCTTTACATTAATGACATTCCTAATTCCATACCCTCTTTCAAGTGGAATAATGTTCGTAATAATATTAGTCATTTTATTTTGATCTTCTCATAAAACTTTATTTCACCATTTTATTTAGATCTTTTCATAAAATTCGCCATTTTATTTTGATCTTCTCATAAAGCTTTATTTCACTATTTTATTTAGATCTTCTCATAAAACTATATTCCCTCAACCTCTTGAATTTGCTTCTTAGTTAATAAATATTGATTATAATTTAAAATAAAAAAAATTGCAATTAATTGTTTCATCTGTATACAAATTAAATAAAATTAAAAAAAAAATTACGATATAATATAAAATAAGTAGAAACTTGCATTAAAGTCCTTAATGGATCAACTAGATATCTCTAGTTGATTAGAAAATGGACCCAACGCATTAAAAACCTTTTGAGATACACTCTACAAGTTCACATGCTAATGTAAGAAGGTCAACTCAAGATATTAATTATAAAAGATATAACAACTTTAGTTGTTATATGTTTTGATATGATTTTTTGAAAATTTATAATTTACATGAAGATCCTTTGAGGCTTTAGATTGAGGGGCTATGTAGGGGACTGGAGATTAAAACTTGATATATATAATCTTTCCACTTACACATGCATACAAATCCACTGAAAATGGAAAAATGTCAAACAAATATGTCATTAAAATTGTTAATTATATCCAAATATGTTGATATAAATTTCAACAAGTATGACTTACATGAATCTACTTCAAAGGTACTACTAGATACTAGAGTAGGAATATGTAATGAATGAGAGAATATTGTACCCTTTGTATTTAATAAAGTGTTTTTGCATCTATAATGGTTGTGGCCTACATGTGTGGGGTTAGGTCAATATGTGAGGGGTTCATTGTGATTGTGGGGAAAGATGTATCTATGGTGATACTAGTCAATTCATAAAGTGTTTGGTAGATCAATTGTCATGTCAAGGGCCCAGGGAATAATGGATATAGTATGTAAGGGGTTAGAGGAGTTACTATGCATTGGAGTGTAGTGTGTATAGGGATATAATGCATGGGGTCCAAGTCAGTGGAGGTTGGGTAAGTGTCTTATAAGGCCATTATGGTTATGAGGAAATCTATGCCTTTGATTGTACTAGTAATATGTTAAGGTGTTTCAATGGTTGATTGTCATGTGAGGGTCCCTAGGAGATAGAGGGCATTATAAAATAAATTAAATTTATTGGTCTAGAATTATGATCAATCAAATTGCACCACGTTGACATAAGAAAATAAGATTTTTTAGTCATTAACATTTCATAAGATTTTACTATTATAAAAGATGTTATAAACTTCTTAAGTCCAAACAAGGAACATTCAATACCAAATCTTATTGAATACAAAAGAGTAAAATAAACACACGGTATAATATTCAAGAGAATTTCCCTCACCTTTACACCTTTAGATTATATTGTTAGGTTTATGGAATAAAATACAAACTACCTCAGCTTCATGTAAGAGGATCATTCTTATCTAAATTGCTCCAAGCTCTCCTGGTGTTATATATTGTCCATATCTCCTTACATTGTTAATTTTTAATCTTTTATTATAAGCATAATAAATTTGACTCTTTTAATCACTTTCTTGATTTTCAATTTAATTTATTTTCTTTGTATACTATATGTCTACTCTTTTTTTTAATTATTAGTTAACCTCTAAGATGAGATATTGTTGTTTCAATTGAAAATCCAATGTTTATGAAAGTCCTACTTACTTTATAATCATTAAGTGTGTGATTATATATTGATATTTTTTTGTTTTAAAAAGTTTATGAGAAACATATTTACATCATATTCATTATAACATTTTAGCTTAAGAATGTGACTATTAAATCTTAGTATAAATCAAAATTATAATTATTAAAAATAAAAAGATTTTAAATTTTTATTAACTTATACATTATATTATAAATATAATTAGCAAACAATCATATAAAAATATTCTTTAAAAATTTAAAAAACATGATAATATGTTTATTAAAATTAATAAACAATAAATTTTAAATAAACATTTTACTACCAAAATCAATAACTAATAAATTTCAAATAAATCTATCCTAACAAATAATCATATAAAAATGTTCTTTAAAAAATTAAAAACTATAATAATATTATAAACAATAAATTTTAAATAAACATTTTACTACCAAAATCAATTAGCAATAAATTTCAAATAAATCTATTTACATAAAATTAGTAATATTTATATATTATTTATTTATTTATTTTTATAGATTATTCTACACATCATAAAATTATAAACACACTATCCTACATAAATTCAAATAAATCTATCCTATTATATATATTATTTATAAAATGGTTTTTTTTTTTTCTAAGTTATTCTACACAACATAAAATTATAAACACATAATCCTACATATATCCACAAGTTCAAATTTTCAAAAATTTAAGTGTAATTTAAATATAATATGGTGATTATCTCTTTCATAACTAATAAAAAAATTGTTTATAATAATAACAATAATAATAATCCATTTTTGTTGACTCGTAAAGTCTATGAAGGTATATATATATATATATATATATATATATATATATATATATATATATATATATATATATATATATATATATATATATATATATATATATTCTAACACATTTCCTTAACTATTAAGCCCACTAAAACTGTATAAAATAAAACTTAAAATAAAATGTAATTCTTAAATGTTTAATTTGCAAAATAAAACTGAAAATAAAATGTAATTCTTAATTCTTATCAATAACATATATATTTAATATGATTTATATGAAATCTCTCTCTATATATATATATATATTCTTAAAAAATTATCAAAAACTTTATTAAAATTTAACCACATAATTAAAATCACAACCTTGGACCTTATTAAAATTTAATCACATATATTAAAATTAGAATAACGGTTTTGATACATTGAGATGGTAGTCATTATGTATTATCCCCTTAGCCTTATCATGTATAAAGGCCTTAAGAAGGTTGAAATTCCACATTTTTTGTAAAATTAGAATAACGGCTTTGATACATTGAGATGTAGTCATAATGTATTATCCCCTTAGCCTTATCATGTACAAAGGTCTTAAGAAGGTAGAAATTCCACATTTTTTGTATTTAATATTAGCACAAACTGGTGAACAAGACATTGGAAGGAACGGGTTGCAACCCTTGGCATTTTTCAGTTTAGAATGTTTCATAATCAAGCAATAAGAGTAAGAATGATGATTCACCATCTAATTTTATAAGAAACATTCAAACACAAAATTATATTTAAATTAAATTGTATTTTATATGAAAATTAATTTATATTGTAATAAAATAAAAACTATTGATTATACAACATATTAAGCACACATCACATAATTGTGATTCAACAGAGTGAAAAATTAAGTGATAATTATACATAAAGATAACCCTATAATGAAACAATTTAAATGTAGATTAAGTTTCTGCAATAAGAGTAAGCATGATGATTCACCATCTAATTCTATAAAAAAAATTCAAACACAAAATTATACTTAAATTAAATTGCATTCTATATGAAAATAAATTTATATTGCAATAAAATAAAAACCATTGATTATACAACATATTAAGCACACATTACATAATTGTGATCCAACATAATGAAAAATTAAGTGATAATTACACATAAGGATGACCATGTAATGAAACAATTCAAATGTAGATTAAGTTCCTTTTTTCAGTAGTTAATATTTAATCACATTGTTCCTCACTCATATAGAAACATATATCCTTCTTCACTCTTGCATAAACAATCTCCATAATTAATGCTAAATATTTCACACCATTCAAACCCTAAAATATTACTACTAACATAATTCCATGATAACCCTTAACTTAGCTAGAATGTTTTGAAATGAAAAGGTAATGTAATAATTAGAAAGGAACTTTTCGAGATAAATATGTATGCATATGAATTCCTAATGCCTTCCAATATTCCCCCCTCAAGTATTTTTGTGGTTTGTAAGAGGAAGATGAAAACATTAGTATGTTCATAGTTTAGATGTGGATGAACTAAACCATTATGAAGAATCAATATTTTCTTTAAAAATAAAGAATGTATTCAATAAATCAAAAATATTAATAATTTCAAAAATTATCTGTTATAATGTATTATCTACATTGGTATTAAAGATACATTCAAAAACAAAAACATTAATGAATCATTTGTCATAAATCTTATTATTAATTTATCTCCTTATGATTCATGATTAATACATTTAATTTAATAAAATATTTATGCTATTAAAAAACAAAAATGATCTCACATTAAGATCCAACATTGTAAGATTCTTTTACCATTTCTCAAAAGAACCACATGGACAAAAACATTAAATCCATTGACGCTCCAAAAAAATTTGGCATCCTCTACTTATGTGTGGCATAAGAATTGTACTCCAAATGTGGATATGATCAATGGTCTTATAAGTTTGTCTTAATTAAGGTGGAATGAAAGTTTTATAAACATCATCATCCCAAAATTATAAATAGGATAATACAAGCGCATATTGTTTCATAATTTTACAATTAATTATAAATATTTTAATCAATTAATTATTTATTATTTAATTTTAAATTATTTTTATTTATTTAATAAATTTTAAATTAAATTTAGTTTTTTAATTTATTTAATAAATTAATGAAATTAATCTAATAAAATTACTTGTTTCAAATTTCTTAATAATCTTGAAAATAATACATTTTTATATAACTTATATAAAAAAATAAATAAATTAATATTTATAAAAATAAATTAATACTTAAAAAATAACAATTTTAAAAACTTATCACAAATTATAAAAATATAAATATAATACTAAATTTGTGATACTATATTACATCATGAAAAATACATGTAAAGTATCAAACAAAATGCATTAAACATTATCACCTTATCTAGAGGCCAAGTAAACTTAAAGTTAAGTACATATTTCCTTACATGACTTTGAAAAGTGAAAAACCATAAATAAATGGTAATGAACTTGACTTTTCCATGCCCCGCTCCAAGTGGAACAATGTGCACCATTGCAGACGGATATTTCCTCACAAAACAAATGTCCCAAAAGCTCTTGGGTTTGATTTACATCGACCTTCATTCTAGTATAAAATGAAAAAAATTATAGTCAATAATTCCATGTATGTGAAAACTAAATAAAAAAAAAAAATCGATTTACAATATCATCTAAACAAATATAAATGTGAAATGGGGTTCAATTGGGTGCCTATAATGGATTAGAAAATGTACTCAATACATTAAAAGTGTTTCCATATACATTTTACAAGTTCAAGAAGCAAATAGATAAAATAAAACTATTATATTAATTATAAATATATCATTAATTTAGTTACTAGTATGCATATGTTTCAATATGAATCTAATAAATAATAACTTATATGAAGGGTTGATATCAACATGACTATGTGAATTCGAGATTAAGCCTAAATAAATATAAATGTTCAATGGGGTTTAATCGGTTGACTAAGTGTCTCTAATGGATTAGAAAAGGGAATCAATATATTAAAAGTGTTTTCACCTACATTTTACAAGTTCATGATGAGATGAAACAAAATCAAACTATCATATTATTTATAAATATATCATTAACTTAGTTGTTAGTATGCACACGTTTCAATATGAATCTAGTAAATACTAACTTGCATGAAGAATTGATATCAACATGACTTTGTGGATTGAACATTAAGTCTAAATCGTATATAGTATTTCCACCTATACATGTATACAAATTCACATGTCAATGAAACATTAAGAGTTGATATCAGCATAACTATGTGGATTGAGGATTAAGCTTAAATAATATATAGTATTTCCATCTACATATGCATACAAATTCACATGGCAATGAAACATGAAGAATTGATATCAACATGACTTTGTGGATTGAACATTAAGTCTAAATCGTATATAGTATTTCCACCTATACATGTATACAAATTCACATGTCAATGAAACATTAAGAGTTGATATCAGCATAACTATGTGGATTGAGGATTAAGCTTAAATAATATATAGTATTTCCATCTACATATGCATACAAATTCACATGGCAATGAAACATGAAGAATTGATATCAACATGACTTTGTGGATTGAACATTAAGTCTAAATCGTATATAGTATTTCCACCTATACATGTATACAAATTCACATGTCAATGAAACATTAAGAGTTGATATCAGCATAACTATGTGGATTGAGGATTAAGCTTAAATCATATATAGTATTTCCACCTACATATGCATACAAATTCACATGGCAATGAAACAAGGTCAATGAAACATTTTATTGAGTAAGTTTTTAATATTATGTAAATATGTTGATATAAATTTGATCAATTAAAACATACATGAAACTCTTCCAAAGGTATTAGTGGAGAAAGACTATTTAATAGATTATAGAATCTTAACCCTTTATATTTAATTAAATATGCCTAAATCCACGTGCATGTGGGTGGGTCGATGTGTGACGAGATCATTGTTCTTATGCGTATTCTATTTAGGGGCTAAGGTGTTTCATAGACTAATTGTTATGCAGGGGATAGGGGGCATAGTTTGTAAGGGACCAGAGGGGTTAGTGTCCATTGGTTTGTAGTTCATCTAAGGCCTTAATTGGTAGGTCTAGGGGGTTTAAGGTTCTTAAGTGTGTGAGGATGTTAATGTTTTTATAGTAAAATTTATGACCATGGTCAGATTAATCAGTGGTTAAGTTGTTTTAAGAGTTGATTATAACATGATGGACCTTAAGGACTAGGGATTATCATAACACCAATAAAATCATTTGTCCTAGAATTATGAATTTGTCAAATGACATCACATCAACATAAGAATGTAAAGGTCTCAAAGTGATAAAACCATTTCATAAGAGTTTACTATTATTTTGGATTAGATTTTATAAACTTCTTGCATCTCACAAATGAACTTTCAAATTTCAAATAATATAATTTGAACACGAAATAAAATAAGGCAAGAAAACAATATAGGTTTAAAGAGTAGTTCGCCCACCTTTAAAGATTATTTATAGTATATATTTGGAGGTTTAAAAAGATTTTCTCCACCTTTACACCTTCTTTGGAGTATATCGTTTGGTTTATGGGTTTAAATGGTTTAAATTAAAAAACACCCCAACTTCATCTAAGAGGATATCTACATTTTATCCTTAACTAATTCAAGATTTTTCACTTTTTATGTTGTTTATATTTTTTTTCATTATTCTTTATAATATTTTAATGCAAAGAAGATAAAGTTAGTCCATATCTTCTTGCACTCTTATTTATAATATTTTAATGTAAAAAAAACAAAGTTAGTGCATTTGATTTATCTTATTTAGTTTAAGTTTATTTTATTTGTTTGCTAATATCTCCACCATTTCCCTTGGTTAGCCATTCACCTTTGAGTTGAGATATTGTAGCTTCAATTGAAAAACCCCCTATCACTTTATAAAAGGTCTACTTACTTCATAGTTATTTTGATTTCTTATTTTAATTGTACGATTACATATTTATGTGTTTTTTTAAGGTGATTACATAGTCATGTGTTTTTATTTTAGGGTGTCCAAGAAAGGTGTATTTACCCATATCCATTATAACTCTTTCTTTTAAATGTATTATTATATATTTTTGTTTTTATTTGAGGATGTTTAAGAAAAGTGTATTTACTTATATCTATCATAAGTCTCTCTTTTAAGTGTATTGCTATATATTTTCATGTAATACAACTAAAATTGTAAATATGAAATTTTGTTGAATTCATGACATGTTATAATCTACATAAGAAATTAAAAATAAACACATAAAAATTTAAAAGAATAAACATATTATCATACCAAGAATATAATATGTAGATGGGTGATATTTTACATATTCCCAACAAGTTGAAGAATATAATCAGACTGTTGATATACCATGTATTATAGAAAATTTGGAACTTGTTTTTCATAACAACCACATGAGATATTGTAAGAAGTAAACTTGAATTTACAAAATTCTTAGAGTATACCTTGACTCTTCATTTTTATCCTTGTTTATAATTGAAAAGTAAACTTGAAAAGAAAAATGTTAAACATAATAAAACATGGAATGTGAGGCAACCCTCATCAAGTAGCAATAATTATTTTAACATAAACATCAAATTTCCAAAAATTAAGGTTTACCTTGTAAAAATAATCACATCTAACAATGAACCTTTTCGTAATTAACAAAAACACTCATAATTATTTTAGCAATAAACATCAAATTTCCAAAAAAATAAATATACCTTAAAAAACAATAATCATATCTAGCAATGAACCCTTTCATAATTAACAAACCCACTCCATTTAGTAGTGAAAAAAAGCTAACCTACAACGTAATCCAAGTATGATGTGAAATATTTTATTCTTATCAATAGTATCTAATCTAAGATAGTTTACTAAGAAATTTAATATTTTATATCACTAATTCATATTCACAAAAATTAAAAAACCTTCACAAATATGGTTCCGTAAGAAAAATTTCAAAATCAAATCGAAAACTTGTACCCTATTTTCAACCTTTTAAAATAAGAGCTTTAAAAGGAAATAGAAATGATTCATCAGCTTACTCTATTAGAAAAGATCAAACACAAAATTATATGTAATTAAATTACATTAAAAACAAAATAATTTATTTTACTTATATCAAAATATCACTAATTATAAAAAAAATTAAATAGATGTGTCCAAACTTTGTGGCCTAACATAGTAATTAAATTACATTAAACAGAAAACAATTTATATTTAATTTAATTCAAAACACCATTAATTATATAAAAAAATAAAATTGAAGCCTACCGTGTCCAAAAGTTGTGGCCCAACATAGTGTGGAAGTAACTAATAGATACATGTAAGAATGACCATATAGTATTCTTTCTACATTGATCTCAATTCAATGTGTAGAATACGTTTTTTTTTTGAGTTGTAGGCCTTTTATAATTTATGTAGAGACAATATTTTTTAATATTAATATTATTTTTTAATATTATTTAATTTTTAGAGTATTATTATTAAAATAAATCTATTTTAATTAAAAAAGTTGAAATAAAATTATAACATAATAATTAGGATATAATTTTTTGTAATGAATATATATTTGTATGAATTCTTAAAACCTTGCAATGTTTTTGCATAAGAAGTATTTATGTAGTTTGTAAGAGGAATGATGAAACAATTTATAATTATAATTATGAAGGATTAGTAAAATTTATTTAATAAAATGAAAAAAAAAAATTATATCAAAATTATGATTATTATCACATCATCTATTTTAATGCATGAATTATATAAGTGTAAAAAAATGAATTTAAAAAGGAACACAATCAATTGAAAATATGGACCATAATTTATATCATTATTATCCATTCTAGATAAATTTAAGTTTATAGTTGATGTAAAATAAATTAAAAATAATCTAATACCAATATCTAAAAATATATGAAAAGTCTTTTACTAATAACCCTAAAACCATATAAAAAAAACATACAATCCATTGTTTTTCAAAAACATTGTGTAGCATTATAATATTATTTAAACCTAATTTAAAACATATGAGGAGTATTTTACCAATAACCCTAAAAGCATAGTGAAAAAAAACTTGAAATCCATTGCTTTTCGAGAAATGTGAACCGTAATGAAAAAAACTTGAAATCCATTGTTTTTCAAAGAATGTGTCATCTTGTTTAGTAGATGAACTTTTGAATCTACCAAGGGGTAGTCAAAACATTTTATCAATAAAAATTATACTTCAATGTCATGTTTTATTACCAACATATTCAATGAATGGTTCATTTAGTTATTTTTAAATGTTGATATTTGTATTCTATAGTGTGAATAAATGTAATATCATGTTTTATTACCAATATGTTTAGTGAATGATTTATTCAATTATTTTTAAATATTGATATTTGTATTTTATATTATGAGTAAATATAGATAATATGATTTAATTATAAAATATTGTTTTTTTTAAATTTATGTAAATATATATTATTATTTTTTTTATATTTAAAAAAAATTAAAAATAAAAAGATTTAATTAAATAGATGAAAAAATTTAATTAAATAAAAAGTTTAATCAAATTTTAATTAATGTATCCACCATTAATGTACCATTTTCAAGTGTTGTGCCTTCCTCTCAATGTTATCTCAATTATACCTTATTTAATCAAATTTTAATTAATGTGTCCATCATTAATGTACCATTTTCAAGTGTTGTGCCTTCCTCTCAATGTTATCTCAATTATACCTTATTCAAACTATGAGAAAATATATCTCTAAATGGTTCTATGACAAATAAATAATAATACTATCTATATATTATCTCTCAATGTTATCTCAACTATACCTTATTCACACTATGAGAAAATATATCTTTAAATGGTTCTATGACAAAGAAATAATAATACTATCTATATATTATATCTAGTATAATATGTGGTTATATAATAATAATAACTACCCAATGGTATAATTAGTGTTAGCCTATTATCTCTACTATAATAAATGGTTATATGATAACATATGTGGTTATATGATCACATAATAATAGTACAATCCATTGGTATAATTAATGCTAGTCTATTATATCTAGTATAATTAATGGTTATATGATAATATACTTGGTTATATGATCACGTAATAATAGTATTACTCATTGGTATAATTGATGAGTATACTATCTATATATTATATCTAGTATAATATGTGGTTATATAATAATAATAACTACCCAATGGTATAATTAGTGTTAGCCTATTATCTCTACTATAATAAATGGTTATATGATAACATATGTGGTTATATGATCACATAATAATAGTACAATCCATTGGTATAATTAATGCTAGTCTATTATATCTAGTATAATTAATGGTTATATGATAATATACTTGGTTATATGATCACGTAATAATAGTATTACTCATTGGTATAATTGATGAGTATACTATCTATATATTATATCTAGTATAATATGTGGTTATATAATAATAATAACTACCCAATGGTATAATTAGTGTTAGCCTATTATCTCTACTATAATAAATGGTTATATGATAACATATGTGGTTATATGATCACATAATAATAGTACAATCCATTGGTATAATTAATGCTAGTCTATTATATTTAGTATAATTAATGGTTATATGATAATATACTTGGTTATATGATCACGTAATAATAGTATTACTCATTGGTATAATTGATGAGTATAATTAATGCTAGCCTATTATCTATATTATCTATAGTATAATACGTGATTATATGATAACATAATAATAGTACTACACATTGATATAATTAGTGTTAATAAAACTTTGTTGATGTGAAAAAAATATTAACAACATGAATAAATGTTTAGTGATCCCATCGTTACGATAACAAAAATGATGTGCAACAGGTATTTATTTATTGGTGTTAGGAAATTTAAAACATCACAAATAATAGCAACACAATCGCCACATCATCCAATTTATTAACGAAACAATATTAATGCATTAAAAATCAATCACAACACAAAGTCGACACATCATCACCATGAATAGCGATATGTATATTGACGCATTAACACAAATAAATAGAAACACATAATCATTTCATTCACACAATTAATAATGACGCATAAACAATATGAATAATAAATCGTGATGCACGTGAACACATCACGATCAACAGAAGCAAAATGCTAATAAAGGATCAACCATGTCATGGAATATTAAAATAACTACCCACCCAACCTATCCTGCATGGTTAGGACCTCCAGGACACATAAGCAACACTCAAGCCCAGGATCCAGGTTAGGACCTCCAGGACACATAAGCAACACTCAAGCCCAGGATCCAATTGATTTTGACCATTTAAGGTCTCAAGGCTTTCGACTGTTTTGAGGAACAAGGAGGCATCTACATCCCACCAACACAATCAAGTCCAAACCAACTAATTATATCAACAACATCAACAATAATTAATGACACAATAATGTTTTAATAATAGATCACACATCACATAAATTCCAAGGCACAAGAGAATTTTAATTACTAAATCCATCATACAATGACATAAGATAAGGCACAATGCAATCAACTTTATTTATTTTCCAAGGTGCAAAAGAAAACATCTACTTTACTCCAAGGCACGTGATTAATCAATTACGGAAGTCAACCATAAATCAACATTATTCCAAGGTCCACGCATGATCTAAAAATTGAATTAAACATAAATAAACATCATTACCATGCGCACAATTAATCTAAACACCTAGGGATTCACACATCAACATTTTTACAAAGTGCACGAGTGATTTATAAAGTGCAAACTTTTATGCGTCATCAAGGTTCATTAAGCAATGCAATCTAACTACTAACAATCATGCATCAATGGTACTTAAAGGCGCAAGGTAAGCTAATCACTTTATCATTCAATTCAATCATTAACCATGGTGCTATAGTAGTCTAGTTCTAAATCGATCATGCATCGTCAGTAATTAATGCACAACAGTCACAAATATTAAATCAATCATCAGCATTAAATATTCATGGTGCAAAAGAAATCAACATAAATTCATCGATGTAGGAGAATATAAACACTTACCAATCACACATCAATATTAATTCAACATGCATGCGTACTCTAATCACTTAAATAATTATACTTACTCAAATTTGTTTCCACAAGATAAGGTGATATATCCATGTTATTTGATCTTGTGTAGCGAAGAAAAAAGTGTACATGAAGAATCATTCTCTATCTTAATCGATGTTACACAACTCCTTATGAATACTAATGCACAAGTCTCCTTTTCTATCCCCATATGATTATTCCTTAACAATAATAAAAACTTATAAACACAATAAATATAATGGAATGTCTATTTTGTTACTTAATTATTGCTTCAAATTTAAGGGAAACAAACCCTAGATTATGAGACCACTATCATCTACAAGTACTAAAACTCATTCTCATTTAAATGTGTTAAGTAGTACCCTTTAAGAACATCAAGTAGGGTTGATCCCTGAATCCATATTAGGCATTCTTCTTCATTAAACCAAGTAGGGTTGATCCCTGAATCCATATTAGGCATTCTTCTTCATTAAACCTTCAATATATTAGATTAAGACTTGACCTTTACCTTAGATTAAGAAGGTTGGATGTCCAAGTATAAGCTATATGAAGTGATGCACATGTTATGCTTTTAAGAACTACAAGAACAGGTTAATCCATAATATAACTAATATATGTTCTTCTTACATGATACTTGTATAAATCGAAACAAGGGTTGGATATTTATCTCGGATCAACGAAATGGTGGTTGGATTTTAATAAGTAATTATATTCAAGCTAACCAGTTCAACGGGGAGGGAAGGAAAAAATTTGTTGTGTGATAATCTGAAACTTGTTGAGTAACCACTCGTAGAGAATAAAGGAATGTAGAAGTTAAAAATTCGTTAGAATCACAGGGGTATATATCCCTCCCCAAAAATGAAGGGAAAGGAAGTAAATGCCAAGGGTTTCCCATGCTAAACTCAAAGAAAAACAAGGGAATAAAATCGCCCAAAGGGAAATGAATCTGGCCGAAATCCAAGTAAAATCACAGTGTGAACAGAGGTAATATCGTTGGATGTAAGAGGTAAAATGATGGGAGAATTCCAAGTAATTTAGAGAAGAACACAATAAAAAAAGAGATGAGTATTAAATGAAATCACAGAGAAAGGATACCAAATCGTTGGGTAGGTGACAAAATGTGGTTACCATCTCGGGCTTCATTAATGAAAAATGCAGAGGAGGAAATTAGTGTGTGAAGGTTCCAAAAGCATAGAGGTAATCCCATCAATTCACGACAATTTCAATCCAATCACAGAGGTCGTGGAAGGAAGGTGCAGGGGTTGGAATATGCATAAAATTCGAAGTATGAAATCTAGTCACAGGGATCAGAAGTATAACATCTTGCACTTGCA
>CBVK0100228732.1:0-24255 GCA_900067695.1 Picea abies | reverse complement strand
AAAGAGATGATTTGGTTACAGAGGTTTATGGAGGAATTGGGAAAGAAGCAGGAGAACAACAGGTTGTACTGTGACAGTCAGAGTGTCATTCACCTTGCAAAGAACTCAACCTTCCATTTGAATACTAAGCATATATAGTTGAGGTACCACTTCATACAATATGCCTTGGAAGATGGACATTTGAAGTTGGAAAAGATACACACTAGCCAAAATACTGTATACATGTTAACAAAGGGAGTAACCATGGAGAAACTGAATTCCTGCTTAGTTTCAGTTGGTATTCAAGAATGAAGATGAAGATGATAAATTTTCCAGGTCCAAGAAGGTTCAGATTCCATCATATACAGCAGCGGTGGAGTTGTTGAGATTAGTCTCCAAGTGGGAGATTGTTGGTTGTGGAGCCTGATCATCTTCCTGATTCATAGGTCCTTTCTTTCATCCATGTTTATACCCCATGAAGTATTTACACCCCAAAAGTATGTACACTCTTCCATGTAGGGGAGTGCAGAGGGGGGGACCCCCTCTTCGGGGTCCAGGGGGGCTATCCCCCTGGTTGGGGGCAAGCAAGGGTTCGGGGGCGAAGCCCCCGAAAGAAAAATTGCCTTGTAAATGTATATTGTAATTTCATTGTAAATATGGACCATTCATTATAAGGTCGCAGATCTAACAGTAGAGATTATGTTAGGGTTTTTTTCCCTAGAAGGCAACCCTCTTTTATGAGGGAGATGTATTGCGGCTATGGTTGATCGTGAATATTGTATTCTGAGATAGGAGACTGTGAGAGAAAGAACAGGAAGTTATAGTGGGTTTTCTGTAGGTTGTATCCCTTCATATGTTGGATAATAATAAAGGAAGGACCTGGAAATTTCTCTGGTGGACGTAGCCCACACTGGGTGAACCACGTAAATCTGCGTCTCTATTGTGTTGTGTATCTTCTGTGTTTTTTTTCCGCATTTGTTTTATTTTATTGCTCCATGGTCCTATTTTTCTAATAAAGGAACCTGCAGTTGTTTCAAGGGATTCTCTATATAACCTGCACAGACGAACAAATTTGGAGAAATGCGGAAGTTTTTGCTTAATGTTCTAGTAAAACCTTAAGGGAAAGATAGTAAGATGGAAAGGACTAGATGCACCTCAGAGACAGAGCTAGTGAGTTTCACCTTAACCATCTATTTTTTTTCAAATAAAAAACATCCTTCTTTCATGATCGCTCAAGGAATTCTGCCGAAATAAAATTCAACTATCTCAAATGATTGCACAGTAGGAGAGGGCATGCATATATCTTCATCGAGGATATGGATGCTTTCTGGTAGTGGAGAAACACCATAGAAAATGAATGAGGGTAAGTAAAAGGCCTAGTGCCAGTGAATTCTTTACTAGACTCTTGTCAAAAGAGGGCGTGGGTCAAGGTTACAAGAAGAAAAGTTGGAAAAAAGGTTGAAAAACCCCACAGGCAGGCCCCAATGCATTAAATAGGGAAATTCAGAATGCAAAGGTAAAAGAAGCTCTAATGAAAACTAGTTAAGTTCTTAATCAGCTTTTGCATCATCCGAGCCCGAGGAAGGAATGGAGTTTTTGATTTCTCCTAGTAATTCGCCATTTGTTGAGCACTCAAGACACCCTAAAAATCCTATGTCATATTACTACTTTTTTGGGTACCACTTGATCTTTGCACTGTCTGAATTCGTTTCTTTTTTTTGAGAAACTATTTTGTCTTTGCTTGATTCTCTTGACTCTCATGAATTAAAAATTCTTAACACTTAAGTAAGTAATTGGAAGCCAAAACACTTCACCCAATGCACTTAAGATTCAACATCGAAAGGAATTAATAGGTGAAAAGGAAACACTTGGAAAGCCTCAATCGTCGAGCACCGATCTTCATCGGTATCAATGAAAGGGAAGTTTTGATTCACGACAAGTATCACACATGGACCTCACTGATATTTGATCCCCTTCGACATCGGTAAAAGGTGAAGGGAGTGAATGTTAATAAAGAAGGAAACAATATCTCTGATAGTCGATACCCGATGTGCTTGTCGGAATCGGAGAAAATCGAGTCACAACGAACATTGCGGTCATGATAAGGAGTTTTCCTTGATCACCAATTCCCAAAGAATTTTGGAATCAATGTTTTTTCGAAGACACTAAACCAAAGGAAAATACATGATAGGTTTATCCCTGATCGCCAATTCCCGATACCTTTTTCGACATCTACTAATTAGAACACACAACTTGAAGAACCCCAACCCCTACTAATATTCGCAAATTAAGTCACTAGTCTATAATGCCATGTGTCTCAAGCCAAGTTTTGTCACATCAGCACCATACGACAAAATCAATCGGCATCAGAGGTTTTTCAAACAAGTATATCAACGAAAACATCCTTAGCACATCGTTGATCCCTGATCCACCGACTGAGAAAACGACATGATGGGACATTTTAGCGCTAGATACGATTAGATTCTGAGCTTTTAAGAGGTTAATTAATTCCAAATATCACATTAGTTTCTACTTTGTGTGCAAATCAAAAACCCATTTGAAATTACAGATAGAAAACATCACCCTTCGTGCCTCCGTCTTCAACCCATGATGAATTAAATTTGTAGAGATCCGGCCAGAGATTTGTTTGAATTTTACTCATCACCTGAATTAATTGGTTGATACGACACGGTAAGTTATTCCCCATTTAAATTCTCTTGAGCCATTGTAAACGAAACTATTATGCCTGCAAAGGATTTTTAGAACATCCAGATAAGTGAGATGAGAAATTCACAAGCTTCTAAAATCCCATGAGTATCAAATAACAAGGTTTAACAAACGTTTCAGGTATTTACCAGTCTGCATATTTTTGTGTTTTCAATTCATATATATATATATATATATAGTGTTTCTCTATTCTTTGTCCCTAAAGAGTTTATTTCGATTGCAGGAACAATGCCTCCAATAAATCCAAACACTAGGCGATTGCCAATAGCACCGAAGCTAAAGGAACCAAAGGTGGGAGAAGGTTCTTCCCCGATGGCCGCAAAACAATTAGAATTTTCCCTGAGGCCATAACCAGTCATGAAGACATCTACCAAGAAGGCTTTCACTCAACCTCTGACCTTTGGAGACACATAGGAAAACACAGGGGGCAAGGAAATACTCCCACATTAGGGAGAACTCTTCAAGAAGATCATATGAGAAGAATTCCCAAAATGTATCCCGCACAGTGACCCCGACATGAGAAATCTCAAGGATGAAGTTTTTCCAAATATTCGATGGTCGTACCTGCACATGGTAGTGAGAAGAACCCCATTGTTTCCCTGTATATAACTACTTAAATGGCTCATCGACCACATGGACACATAGAAATGCCTGATCAACGACGACAATGGCAAGTGTGTTGGGGTTTTCCTTCTGGTAGAGGTGCAGAGTTATTACAAGATTAGAGACCGGGAGGAGTGACTGAAAATTGATTTCATCGTAAAATTCTATGAGCTCCATAACACTGGATGAGTGATGGCTTCATGGTGAAGAGAAGATAAAAAATACACCAATTGGACCTCTGACTGGCACCAAACAACCAACTTAAGGGAGCCATATATCTATCTAATGGCTCTCATATGCGGGTTGTATGGGGAGACAGATTGTTCCATGTTTTCAGAGGCATAGATGCCTCTATCTTAGACAGTGGCCATTTTCAGGAGAGGTTTCAATTGGGGATCCATCATTTCAAAGCGGTTGAGCATCTACATACAACAGGCTCAGACACCGAAAGAACAAGATACTCCATTCTTCTACATGGATTCGTATTTACTAGACTTCATGTGCATCAGAAATGTATTTTCCAACATGAAATTGAGCTGGCACGTCTCATAAATCCCAGCCCATGTTTACTTCAACATTTGATGGGAGAATAGGTACAAAAAATCCTACTCCTTCATCTGCGATGAATTCATCGTGCGCATTCATTTTATTCTTTTCAAGAAAGAGTGTCTGAGGTTATCGGCTATGGAAAAAAATTTGATAGTAAAGGTCAACCACTAGTATCTGGATGAATGCGATACCTACATTAGGGTATTTTGGGCCATCGGAGCAACTCACCTCCTACCAGCATATGTCCCTAACCGACTTGTAGTGGGGGAGATATGCTACCAGAATATCCTACAAGGTTACAATGCCACCTTGGTCAAGGATAAGAAGTGTGTGTTTATACCTTATGGATTCCATATAGGCTTCTACCTAGTGAAAGACACCGCTCAAGTCAAGAAGGAAGGGCTGAGCCAATTAGAATTCTGATTCTAGACAGGTCATTTCCGCAAACATGACCCAAAGTGTATAGTATTGAAGCATGCCTTGCAAGTGTCATCCTACTGGCCATACGCCCACGCCAAGTTTGAAGATGAGGTCTTCACAGAAAATGCTCAGGATTGGGATGAAGTTTTGGCAAGGATGGCCGACCCTAATATGACAAGGTTCAAAGCCATGAGCCTAGATGAATAGGAAACAATCCTAGAACAATCAGGTCAGGAAGACACCCTCAGGGCCAGAGAAGAAATGATAGCGGACAAAGCAACAGTTTCCCCGGTTGCGGCCGAAGCAGTAGTTTCCCAAGTAGTAGCCAAAATAGTAGAGATTCCCCAGGTAGCCCCAGTGAAAGGTAGAGGTCTCCCTGAGGCTTAGTATGTGTGGGAGAGGGGGTTACTTATGTTATAACATGTGCAATGGATAATTGATCAGCTGTAAGATGATCCAAACATCATAAATATGACAGGTCTCCCTGCCGACAACCCGGATGAAAGATGGACGAGCCCAAGCAGACTTGAATTCATAGAACTTGATGAAATTAATGGGTTATATGACCTTGAATTCACAATGCCACCAATCGGATCACTGAAAGGTGTTTCGGCTCAGCTAGAGATAGTCGGAACATGAGGGAGGATTAGTTCATCAAACCCCTTAAGCGAGCTGATAAAAACATATGATGATGATGAGAGCTCGAAGGTATCCCTTGTGACCCCTGTACATAACAAGGAAGAAAAAGAGCCAGAGAAGACATCTTCCCCAACTCCTGACGTCCAAATTCAAGAGGTTCCATGGAATAAGAAAGAACTTGGAAGTGTCTTAGACACTCAACTACCCAATGCACTGGAGACTCAAGCAAATAGCTCGAAGGATTTGCTAGGGTCGATAAAACAAAAGGAAGAGGCTCCACAATAGGAAATCGATGTCTCAACAGTCGATGATCACGTAAGTACCAAGCCTACCCCCGACGTCTCAATTTCAATCAGTACTCAAACCCCCGATGAGCGACAGATAGAAGTCGGGCCTTCAGAACACAGGGACAAAGTTCAAGAACCCATTATTGAACAAGTATATACCATCAGGAGTCTAGATAATACACTCACCTGGGTAGATCAACAAATCCCCAAACCTGTGGACAAATTAGTTGACATACATGCCATAGCTTATAATCAAAAAATGAAGGCTATCATCCAGAGAACCACCAAGAAGAGGAGAATCACTTTAGATCGCGCCATCCTCATCACTACAGAGGAACATATGATCAACATAGAGCATGCTAAGACATTCAAACTCATCAATGCAGGGATGGAAATCACAAATTCCACCTTGGAAAGAGATAAAATGGATGAAAAGAAGCTAGTTGTTTCCCTAAAGGAATTGGATCATTTGCACCACTTGGAAAAATACTATCAGGACACCACACAGGTCGTTGTGTTCCTAAGAAGAGAATTCCAGGAGGCCTATAAAAAATTTACAGATGAGGGAAACCTGTTCACTACAAGGATAGTCGATCTCCAAGAAGACACCCTCATGGCACTTGCAACGTGCAAAGATATGGAGAGGTGGTATGAGAAGGTACAACATTCCACAGAAAGAATCGACTACATCAACACGGTAAAAAAAGGTTTGAGATATGGAATAACATGAAATTCGAGTGTTAAACGAGAGAATCCTTGATCACATAAATAAATCGGCTGAGTATTGGGAAAAAATGGCTTAGGGACCTCATCAGGAAATACAAGAAAAATGGGCCAAGTGGGAGAAAATATGGATCAAAATCAATCAGGTAATGAAAGACATCAGCCTCCCTGAGTTTGGCATGCTCGATTACTTTGTTGACTTGCACGACATAGTCAATTCACACACCGATCAAGACTCCTTATGGGCTGAGGAAATGGCTAAGGTGATAGATATGGTGCGAGGTGAGGTGTGCCAGTTCATGGAGCACCCGATCAAATATTGAGTTATGCTACAATAGTTGAGTGCTAGTATAGTTAAGTATCAGGCACATGTGATAGATATAAGAGAGATTTACTCGGCCTTGATGGAAAAATATAGATTCCCATATGCCAATACCTACGAATATCTATTCATCAAGTGGTCAGAGTATGAGAAGAGTCACCCTCTTAAGTGATATCTTGAGATGACTCTTAGAAAAACTGACAGAAAGAATTCCATGTGGCGATTTTTTTTTTGCTTATCTGCACTTTAGTTGTTATTTTTAGTTAATTTTATGTTATAAATAAGAGCATCGACCGATTAGTTAAGGGTCGATGGTTGTTGCAAGAAACTCTCATTTTTTGTTTTGTTAAGAACTATTTCAGAGCTGCCTTTAATTGAGAAGTCCTTTTTGGACCAGACAAAAGTTGTGTTTTCATCAAATGTCTGTATGATTGGATGTGAAGAAGAATTATTTCCTATTTCATCTCATGAATGGATGCAGTAATGAGTAAGAGCTATTAAATCTATTGATAAGTTATCAGATGCAATGTTTTATAGTTCTTTCTTTAATCATGAAAATGAATCATTTTGTTATTATGTGATTGATGATTAGAGTTGAGTGAATTATTTTACTTGCTATTGTTTATCACATGCATGTTTTCTTTTGATAATTTGTATCTCAATCAGTAATTAGAATCTTCGCACGATTAACATATTAGTACTAGGCCTGCAGTAGTTGATCATTGTCTGCATGCTAGAGTGTAAGGGTTATCCCAAGCTCAGCCTCATCTCCAATAGTTAAAACTTTTTCCCATTTTTTTTCCTAGTTGGTTTATACTGGCCCTATCTTATATCAGTCCCACCTAAGAGAAAATACTAAAAAGAGAACGTTTGAACTGAAGGAGAAAGTATTCACAAGAAAATGTAAATCCCATCGATTATTTTGTTTGGATCGCAAGATCTTGAGAACCATTCCACCATTAAACACTGCAGAGTATAATTGGGCCTCGATGGCAGGTTTGGTTCCTGCTGTTGAGTTAAATGGATTTAGGACCCATCAACAATATGCATTTGCACAAGGACATTTTGAGGACGTTGAGGCTTTGACCATGAAGGAACTGACTTGGATTCTTGACATGTGTATTTTGGAAGCCTAAATACACTCATCCTACACCAATTCCTTGATCATAGTGCCAAAATGTCCCATAAAGGGGTGACACCATTCTAAATTAGGGTTTCTTTTTGGGTAAAAGAAAATTTTAAGTGAATGGTTTAATGTTATTTTGTAAAAGGGGAAAGATTAGGGGTGTTGACCCCTAGTCTTGTGGTTTAAACTAATATTATTTGGACAAACTATTTTGGAGACATTTTTTATAAATAAGAGATCATAATATCTCATTATGAGAAGTACATGGATGGAATTTTTGCTACTCTTGGTGATTTTGGTGTTTCTCTCTTGTGGAATGTCTTATGGTGAATGTATCTTGGTTATTGGATGAGGAGGAGTGATGCACACCCCCCTAAAGGATTTCTCTCTTGAACATTGGATTAATGTTGCATGGTAACTATGGTTTTTTCTCTCATTTTCTTGGATTAGGTAAGGAAAAATATGCATATGCTATTATTTTCTTGCTTACTTTGGTCACTGTTGGTGGAAAACCTAGGGAGTATGATAGATACACCCTCCATCATTACTTCATCTATTTGTTAAATGTTTTAAGTATTTCTTTTTTGCAAGGGTTTCTCGAAGGAATACGAGTGTGCATACCCTCCTAGATTTACCCTAAGCTTGGTTGGCATACACTAGGGAGTAAGAGGATTTACACCCCTAGGGTTGTTTTTGATCTAGTGTTAAGCCCTAATTCATGGAACATTACCCCTTAATTCAAGAATATGTATTGGGAATTTATATGGTGTAGAGGAGACATATAGATATAACTTGGGTCCAAATTTCATATTTTTGTTCGTTATAGTTTTAGATATACATTCTGTTCAAGTTAGGGTTTTTGACTAGTCCTGAAACTACTCTGACACCAGTCTTCTTGGAATTTTCGCTCCAAATTTTTTTCGGCTTGGTTTGAGGTTCTAAAATTTTTATAGTATGAAGGAGGAATAGTGAAGTATCTTGTGTAAAAATTTCAGCCCTTGATTAATTTTACTCTGAAATTTATTCCCTGATGAAATTAGAATTTTTGGTTGGTCCATATTTTAGTCTAAAACATGTGTTCTTGGGAACAATGTTATATCGGAAGATACATACCTCCAAATTGAGTGAGACCTATTCCATTGGTTATAATATAGAACAAATTTGTACTGGTATGAATTTCAAGTTCTTAAATGAAGACAATGACACGTGGTAGGCCGTACATGTTCGCTCTCCTGAAAGGGAGAAAAAACAACACATCTTGAGAAAGTTATCATAAAATTCTATTGGAGAATTCAATCTTAGTCTAATCTGTGCGGTTGGAAAGAAGACACATCGGGATATCTCAGGAAGAAATTTTATACTAATAAGGGCCAACATTTCTTTAAATACTCGATCACCCAAAATTTAAAGGCACTAATATGAAGTATTCTTGCATTGGAGAAACAAAATATTGCATTAGGAAACATGATTTCTTATCATATTAAATTTTTGCAATGTGGGTTGTGTTCCTTGTGCTTAGAGAACCTCTCAGACACTAGGGAATCCCCATCAAAGGGGTAGTTATTTATGTTGTTACAAAATTCCATCTTCAAACATTAGGGCTGCAGAAAGCCTACTCTAATTACTTGAATAACTCTCTAATCAACCACTGGAAGTTGCCCAAAGTTTGCACACTTACACTTCTTGGTCTAGCGCACTCTTTGGAAAATTTTAGAGGAGTTTTAGTGGCTTATTTTATTTCTGTAATAATTCAATTTTTATAGACATAATTCTGATATATATTTCTCCAGAAAGTGTTTACAATAGCCTTATCTTTTCATGCTAGTATTTTGGTCTTTAATCTTGAGTTTTGCTAGTGTTTAGCTAGTCTTTCTCTTGTATCTTTCACTTGATTTCTAGCACTTATTTAGCAGATTCTTGTGCCATTTCATTGCTGATATATATTTTTACTAACAAATACTATTAGGGATAGCAATATTAACTTTCTTTTCCAATTGGTTATATTGCATCATATGCTTGGTTTTCTTGTGTCTTGGGCAAGCACTTCACTATTGATAGGTCACTCAACATAAATGGAAACCCTTGAACCTTCCCAATATTATTTCCCAAGACCCTAATTACACTTAGAATTTACCTTTAGGGGAATCCTTTTCATCTTCATCCTTTTCCATCTCATTCCCCCTAGGGTCAATGGGATTCCCCCTTTGAGGTGACTACCACACCTCTAAAGTGACGCGGACACTTGCCTAAGGTGACAATGGGTAGGTTCCCTCCTAGTTGTCTCCAATTGGTGGTTGGGTTGGGATTTTCCAAACCTACAAACTATGTGATAACACTCCCTATATCCATGACTAAGTTGTCCTTGGAGTCTGGAAAAGAACATAATAGGTTAATACACTTCTCCTCCTTAGTGATATTAATATCCATAGATGATAAATGGATTAACATGGTATTAAACATGTTTAAGTGCTCAGTCACCAAATTTCCATCACTTATCCTTAGAAGATATAGTTTCTTTCTTAGAAACAAATTATTTACAAGAGATTTCGACTGGTATAATCTTCCCAGCTTGTCCCACAGTTTCTTGGTCGAATCTTCACCTAAGACACTCAACAAAACTAAATCTACAAGACAAAGTCGAATTGTACTTCTTTCTCTTCTTTAGAGTTTCTCCCATTCTTCCATCGACATCCCTATTGGTTGGGTGCCTAGATAGACCGATGTCCATTGTTCTCAATGTACAAGAAGATATTCCATTTTAAGCTTCCAAAGCTCAAAATTATGGCCATTGAATTTTTCTATCTCTATTTTGGAACAACTCACCATTCTTTACCACGATGTTTAACACAATTTATGACTTACAAATCTTACTTTACCTAGGGTTTAGTTCTCAGATTCAATATTGGTAAATCAAGATCTGATACACTCACCAAAGCATACCACTTCTTTGATAAAACTTGTCAAATATTTGATACCACTTGACAAAGCTCTGATACCAATTATCAGGAAATGAGAGACACTTCGACACTAAACCTATAATAAGAGAAGAAGGATTTAATCAATCATGTAAATGACACAACAATCACACAGTACACAAATATTTTACCCTAGAAACCCTAAACCTAGAAAACTAGCATTCCTTAAGTGTTTTTCTCACTTCTTGTCTTATTCAATATGAATAAAAGGTTACATGTATAACCTTGGTCCACACCTAAGATACAATAAAAATCATACCCTTTTTCCCAGGCAAGAACAAACCTATAGCCAATATGGCTTACATATACATGAACAACAACCTACAATTTACTCATGCATTATCATTTTTTTCATTTTATGCATCAGCCTTTACAATCTTACAACACGCCTCTTTATAGGCTTTAAAACATGCAAAACCCTAACGAATCGGTGCCCAGAAATAGTTACAGATCCATGTAGATCATTGTCCACAAATCCCAAAAATCATGGAATTATATTATAGTTGACTCCAAGTCAGATTATTAGTCGACTACCAGTCGACCTTCATTTGGTCTCTAGTCAGTCGTCTCACACCTGCACTTTGACCTCTTGTTTCTTGACTTGCCATCAATATCTTTGACTTTGAATTTACCATATCGACTACCTCAACTTTTGAATTGTTGTCAATCCACCCCGACCTTGACTGTTGTCGATCCACCTCGACCTTCGACCGTCAATCGATTCACCTCGACTAGAATTTCACTACAAATAATATAACAACCCAATAATTCTAACTCTGCACTTATGGGTATAGACCTGGTGAGTCATCATCAACACCTCCTTGTCCACCTTATGCACATTGGTTCTGATCTATTGTCTGTGTATGGTATATGTTAAGGACCTAACCCCTCACGTAGGTAGAATAATATATTTCCATGGAATAAAGGTCAATATTAATAAGGCCTAGAAATAAGGAAGAATAAGTCAAGTGTAAGAAGACCTAATAGAAGATTTTTCTTCTATACGGATCTTCCTCTAGATTGTTCTTTTGGATAGACATATTTAGTATAAATAAGAGTAGAGGGTATGAGAAGTTTTTTCTTGGATATTATTGTAATAGAGCTCTGCTCTGCTGGAGGTTTCCCCCTCAAAGAGGCAAGTGAAAATTTCTCTCAGTAATCAAAGTGCTCTTTTTGGTGTTATTCCGGTATTATTATGGTATTATTGTGGTATAGTTCTGGTTATATCATTGTTTATCTGTCATTTATATTTAATTATTTATGTTATGCATACTATTTTATATTTGGAATATTACAAGTGGTATCAAAGCACCTTCCTTAGTAGAAACTGTGGGTTAAATTGTTTTCAAGGTAGAGACGTATTCCAACGTCTTTAAGATATAGATATTTGTCGTTACATGCAAAAACGTGTGGTAGAGGATTCATACACATAAGAAATACAAGTGGTACTTAAGTGCACATCTGTTGGCCACCCTTGTAAACCCTGTTGGTACCCATTCTAATGGTAGCGCATCAGACAACACATGTATGTGGAGTGACCTAGATCTCCTGAAGCTCTCCATAGATAAACCAATCAGTTGCCTGACTGTTATAGTGACACCAAGAATAACACTTAGGAATATACTCTCTAGTACTTAGGTAGTTGGGTAGTATGGTTAAGGGAATGGTCTAGACTCCTTAGTTGGTTCCCTCAGATATTGGGCCTAGTACTACTGTTGGACCCTGCACGTATATCGGAGAGCTATAACACAGGGAAAACCATTGTCCCTAGAACCCTTGAATACCCTAATCCTTGGGACAGAAACAAAAACTGAACATATAAGATCTATTTCCACACAACTATGTCTCCTGCATTTGGGTTGCGAAATTACTATACATTTATTCCTGCTAATCATTTGGTCATTTCGTCACTACAGTATTCTTCATATAGGAGTATAAATCCACAGGATTCAAGATTACAATTCGAGACCTATTCCATTGGATTCCTCTCTTCGCCCTTATTACAGTCATATGTTGGGCACAGACCCATTTTGAGGAAAATCCATGACGTGTAGGAAATATATTTGTTAGGGAGGCATGCGAGGTGCACATGCAAGAAGATGGGAAAGAAAGAAAGCTGGCAGGAAAAGCAGTGGACGAAAGGAAAATGCACATGCAGAGGAGGAAAGCGTGCAAGGCCAACATGCAAGAAGACCTAACTATTTTAGGGTTTTGGTAAGAGAATGTAATGGATGATGAGCCAAAAACACATATAAATAGATACCTAGGAGGTCTAGGTGGGGGGCGGTCTTCTTATTGAGTGTTACTCACGTGAGAAGGAGTAACTAGTCTGTAGCACGACTATAATCCGATCTAGTCTTGTAAGCTGTTGATATGTAGAGGGTCAGAAGAGTAGATCTTGAGGGTTATATCACAGGCTGAGGAGCTTGGTGTGATCTAGTCTGCCTCATAATAGATCTTGACCCGACTGAGTACAAGTTGTAAAGTGTACGACGTTGTAGTTTTGGAACCACCATAATACAAGAGCTTGAGAGCGAGATCTTTGTGAACGTAGCCCAGAAAGGGGTGAACCACAGTAACACATGTGTTATGTGATTGAATGTTTGTGTCCCTTTTATTGTCAATAAGTAGGTGTTAGAATGATGTATGAATGAATTAATGGATCTAATTACGCTACATGCATGAATGAGAATGACGGTATATTGCTCTAATAATTAGATAGAATTCATAGTGCACAATTCAAAGATCCCCATTTAGTCCTAGACTGAAAGAATTTGAGCATTGCAGTCATCCATTAAGAATGTCTTGGGTGAGACTATGCAGTGTACTTTATGCATTGTGTTTCCTTCTGGTTTACCAGGAGCGTCGATAGTTTTAGAGGCTTTGTTGGATCCCCAATATATATGAACCTATGTAAAATCATGTTAAAGGAATAACTAATATAAGAAACCAACAAATGGTTTTGTTTCTGATTGGAACAACATAGGATTGAGTGGATGAGATATGTTGAATATCTGTTAAAAGAATGTTTGATCTGTTGAAAAACTATTAAAAGAATGTCAAATATGGGACCGAAGTGTCAAAAAGAATGAAAATATAGAAGGGAATGTTTATACCCTAGCTACCCATGAAGGAGGAAATAGAGATATGGTTGAAAACAAAGGATTTATAGTTTGCATGGCAAGATGACAGAAACCTCATAGTAACACCGCCAAACATCTTGAGAAATATGTGTTACTGATATGCATGAAGTATTTTTCTGTGATTTTCCACACTTATTGCAGGAGTGGACATTGAGGTTGAAAGAAAACCACGCAACAAATCAGATCCAACTGTTAGAGTGGAACTCAGTTTAGATCGTGTAGTTACAACATGTGAATAACAAATTCACCTGCGTAGTAGATTTTGGCTCATAGTATTGTAGATACCACGAAGTCATACAACATAGCATAGAACGAGTTTCTATGAGACCCTCGAGGAAGGTATATTATATTTTTTTATTCTTCTATTAAGATATTGTTATATAAGAAAGGTGTAATGACAATGGATTCATATAGATAAACTTCCCTATGTGCATGGGGGAAGGGGGGAAGAACTAACAGGAAAAGGAGAAATGGAAGGATAAGGGGATAAAGGAAAGAAGGAGGAGGCCTTGGATCCAATCATGATGAATGACGACCAAATCAAGAGGATCATGGCGACAACTGGAAAGACACGCAATGGAGTAGCCTACAAATACAAGGTGAACAGAAAAAAGAGATTCGTAACTGCGAGGGAAGGGTTGGAAAGTGATGAAGAGGAGGTAGAGGATCTCTGGGCTGTGGAGGAGATTGAGGAAATCATGTGTGCAACATATGAGAGGAAGATGAGAGTTCCAAGAGCGGGAATAAAAGGAAGCAATGCTATCCATATTAATGTCAGTATGGAACCCATAAACCCATGTGCGACTAACACACCAAAAAGAAAACCACCATTTAGACAACTAAATTTTGGGAGAACAAAGACAGCAGGTAGTACATATACACAAGGAACAACAACTGGGGAATCCATTTCAGGGATCATTAGTCAAGTATCTACACCGTGCAGAGGTAGTAGTTCAACATTCAGGATGGTAGGACACGATCCCACCATCAGGCTACTAGAATTCAAAGGAGAAGCATCGGAAGACCTGAAGAAGCACATGTTTATCTGTGAAAATATCTGGGAAGCAAAACAGATCACAAATGAGGACACTAAACTTTCACATTTAGATATCACATTAAGGGATATTGCACTAGATTGGTATATGATTTTAGCCACAAACAATCCTCCAGGGACAACCAGAACGATTTGAGATATCAAGAAGTTGTTGATAAATGAGTTCCAGAATTCTTGTTCAGAGGATCAATATATGAACGAGATGATAGAGATTAGATAGAAACTAGGAGAATCTGTATGGGATATTAACTGGAGATTCAAGTGACTGAAAGGAAATCTAAAATATGTCATGCAGATATGTAGCACAGGCACTTGTTCATCAACTCACTATTACCACACTTGAAATATCCACTGTGACAACAAAATTTTTAGATGTCGGTAGAGGCTTTGTAGGAAGCCCTACAACTGGAAGAAAATCAATATCGGAAGAAAAATCTAGCCATCGAGGAGATGAAGGAAGATCTCAAGAACTTAACATTCCAGCTGAACTAGAATAAAAGTAAGGACAAAAGAGAAGTCATTTGGTGTACCACATGTAGAATAGAAGGAAACCATAAGAACGAATGTCCAACATTTGCGCAATACATGGCAGTAGGAATGAAAAATCCATTACCAACAGGAGGAATATGGTACAAAATTTGTAAGACATGGGTCCACGATTCATATCACTTCCCAATGATGTAGAAGTACCAGACAGTACCAAAGAATGCATACTGCACGTTTTTCAGGTCAGTAGAGCACGATGACAAAGACTGCAGAACAATGGATCTGATGAGGGAAAGTACGTTAGACACATATAAGGTGCAAACTGAGATGATCACAGGGCAAGTTGCACCTCAATTTAATCAGGCACCACCACAGTATAATACTATGATGCATTAGTATAAAAATGTGCAGTCACAGTATAACATTGTGCAACAACATTATAACACTATGCAGCTGCAGTATAACCCCGCGCAGTATAATCATGTACCTCAATACAATACACCACGTGGAGATCATGTTGGGTACAGAGGAAGAGGACGAGGCAGAGGAGGATTTGGACATAGAAGAGGTCCAGTAGTGTGCCATAACTGCCAACATCCAGGACACTATGTAAGAGAATGTCTACTACCACCTGCGACATGCATGTATTTTCACGCAACAGATCACGATACAGAGGATTACACAACACTGTTGGGGAAGATACAGGAAAAATGAAATCAGAATAATCAGAACGTATAGTGGATCTCTATAGAAGCTAGATAAGATGATAAGAACATTAACATAGTGACACATGGAGGTGATAAAACATGAAATGATGTGGCTAAACAAGAACCAATACAACACCAATCGATTAAGAATAATATTGATCCACCCAAGTGATTTGATGTAGGAAAGGAGAAGGAGACCTTTAAGGAGTCCAGACAATAATTTCTCAAGAATAATGTTGCATCTACATCTACCGCAAAACATACCCAAGACATCCCAATGTATGAAATGTCATCAACATTGGACCATACCAGTGAATTCCACCAAGGAAACCAAAATATGTTAGATATATGTACCACAAACTCCGAGGGAAAGTTAGAACAGAGGAAAATCAATCACCTCCATGCCACAAGGAGAACCAACAGAGAGTTTAGATTGAATGCCAACATCGAAGATTTTAACATGGGTGATGTGATATTATATCTGGTATCTGAATTGTATGTATTACCAAAAAAGACATGGAAATGCATGGGAGAACCTACCTTAGGCTACTCACCAATCCAACTTAAATTAGAAAACCAACACAGATTTATTCCAATAGGGAGGTTGAAAGGAGTGACAATAGATTTGGATGGAGCGCGCACTAAGGAAAACTTCGAAGTGATCGAAATCGTGGATGACACAACACCATATCCAGCATTACTAGGATTGGATTGGGATTTTTACAATCAGGTGATAATCAACCTAAATATCAGGGACATGACATTTGATTAAGGAGAATACAGGGTTATCACACCCCTAGATCCATTTGAAGCCGAAAGACTTGTGGAACCAACATGTCTAGATCTGGAAGAAATTAACCAGCTGTACCGGACCACCGCATGCATCGAAGATTACATTAATCAAACTGTTGATAGTCTAGTTAACTGGAGAATTATCATGTCATGTTATTTTGACTTACACATAGGTCTGTAGAGTTAGCAATAGCGCCTACATGAGGTCTCAATTAGAAGATGCACATGAATAGACCTTGCAGTAAGGTGGGTTGGGATAGAAATCAGAGAACCTCCAAGTTTCCATGGAATGAATGACTTGTAAGAATTCTTAATGAGATATGAGGCTGAAGTATCAAACAACTAGAGATTTTTATCTCTCAACATCGCACTTAAGGATACACCTGCATGATGTTGGGGTGTGCACAAACAAAATATACAGGACTAGTACCAATGCAAAAAACTACTACACATCAGATTTAGCGCAAAAAAAAGAGGAGCGCAACTCAAAAATAAAATGGACACGGAACACCTATAGAACACTTGGAAAAATGAAGAACATAGTGGAGTATGATACCACATGAGGAATGGCCTCATTATTTCTTTCACACATTGGAAGGAATTCCAAAAAACTGGTATGTAGACCAAGAACCGAACAGATGTACCACTAAATGGAAAATGTTGCAGCAGAATTTCATAGCCACATTATCATTCGAACATGAGAACCCCAATGTTGATTTCACTTTAAAACAAATTAGAGGCATGATATTCATTGATAAATGAGAGCTGGACCTTATGACCGAATATCAACAGCAGAATAGGAAGAAAGTCAAAGAATTGTTGTCATGCTATTGTATAGAAGAAGACATACCAGATGAAGAAGATCCACACAATATCCAGATTCTAGAGATCGAAGGGGAAAGGGGGGTAGCAGGGCCCTCCTTGGCAGGAGAATAATTTACTATTCCAATTAAATTAAAGAAGGTCAATATTAGAATAGAGGAGAGTCCCAAGATGGTTAGTATTAGGGATTATTGGGAAGACAAAACAGTGGAAAGGATAACAAAGTTACTGCGTGAGTAGTGAGTATAGTGACCTGTTCCCAATGACCTTCACAGAAATGAGAGGTATTGCAAGAGAACTTGGAGAGATGAAGATCCCTCTCAAACTAGAGGAAATATGTGTCAGACAGAGGCCTTATAGATTGAACCCAATATAAAAGCAAAAAGTAAGAGAAAAAATCGACAGAATGTTGGAAGCGCAAATCATAGACCTAGTAGAAGAATCAGAATGGATAAGCCCCATGGTAGTTCAGGAGAAGAAGAAAGGAGGCATAATAATTTGTGTAGATCTAAGAAATCTCAATGATACTTTCCCACATGACCCCTTCCCTACATCCTTTACAGATGAAGTCCTAGAAATACAGATGAAGTCCTAGAAAATGTGGGAGGTCAGGAAGCATACTCATTCAATGATGGATTCTCAGGCTACTACCAAATCATGATAGCACCAGAAGATTGGTACAAGACTACCTTTGTGACAGAATGGGGATCCTACCAATACACAATCATTCCTTTTGGACTAAATAATGGACCAACAATTTTTTCCATAGTAGTCATTCTTTCCTTCAAAGAATTCATCCATCTGTTTCTAGAGGTATATTTGGATGATTGGACAGTGTACAGCCTGTTGAATGATCATGTAGAGGTGTTTAAGTTGATGTTAGAAAGATGCAGGCAATGCCAAATATCCTTGAACATTAATACATGTATATTTGGAACACCCTTCAGAATTCTATTGGGTCACATAGTATGCAGACAAGGTTTGATCGTGGATCCTGCAAAGATTGCAGTAATTGTGAATTTACCACCACCTAAATCAGTGTGTCGGATACAAGCCACATTGGGACACATAGGATATTATAGAAAATTTATAAAGGGGTATGCGCAGATGGAGAAATTACTCAAGAAGGATACTAAATTCCAGTGGAATGGGAGCTGTCAGCAAGGGTTGGACACCCTGAAGGATAAGATGGTCACACCACCCATCTTAGTCTTTCGAGATTGGGAGAAGACATTCCATGTGCATGTAGATGAATCAGCCATAGCCCTAGGAGCTATTATTGCGCAACCAGGAGAAGGGAATTTGGAACATCCCATAGCAATTGCAAGAAGAAAATTGTCAAACTCCGAGAAGAATTACAACACTACAGAGAGAGAAGGTCTGGAAATGGTGTATGCACTTCAACAGTTCAAGCATTACCTACTTGGAAAACATTTTAATATGTTCACAGATCATTCATCCCTTAAATACCTAGTCAGCAAGACAGTGTTTGGCGGGAGAATATGTCGATGGTTAATGTTGTTTCAAGAATTTGACTTTGAAGTCATAGTTAAACCAAGCAAGCGAACACAGGACCTAATCACTTATGAAGGGTCACCAATGGTGAGGAGCCTACAAAATTAGAGGATACATTCCTTGAAACGAAGTTATTTTCATTCCAGGATGCAGATGATTATTTTGTTGACATTATTGAGTATTTAAGTACAGGGACTGTGCCACAGGTAATTAACATTATGCAGAGGAAGAATATGGTTGTCAGAGCAGCCGAATACCAGTTGATCACAGAAAAATTATATAAAATGGGGGCAGACATCATGTTGATAAGGTGTGTTCTAGAACACATAAGTCTTAGGATATTGGCAGAAGCCCATGAAGGAATAGTTGGAGGACATTATGCGGGAAAAGATACTGTGCAGAAGGTATTGTGTGTAGGCTTATGGTGGCCAACTATCCATCGAGATGCAAATTAATACTGCCAACAATGTGACGTTTCTCAGAGGGTTGGCAAACCAAACAAATAGGATGAGATGCCCTTACACCCACAGGTAACGCTACAAGTGTTTGAAAAATGGGCTATCAATTTTGTTGGGCCAATTCACTCACCCACAAGAAGGTGAGGCACGCAATACATCATCACTACTACATAATAATTCTCAATATGGACAGAGGAAGCACCAGTTAAATATTGTAGCACAGAGACAACAACACACTTCCTGTTTGAACATGTGCTCACCAGATTTGGATGCCCAAGGATTCTGATGAGTGACCAAGGAAATCACTTTATCAATAGCACTATCAGAGCTCTGATTGAAGAATTCAAGGTCTACCATCAGAAAAGTACCTCAAGAAAATGGAATAGCAGAATCCTTCAACAAGATTCTAGAGAATTCCTTAACCAAGATTTGCAATTTCAATAGGGACGACTAGGATTCAAATATACCAGCGATACTATCAGAATATAGAACTACCTGTAAGAAGTTGACGGGGCAAACACCATTTATATTTGTGTATGGAAAAGAAGTAGTGGTTCCATTAGAATTCTTGGTACCAATTATGTGTGTCACAACAATTACAAACATGACAGAGTGAGGCACAGTACAAGAAAGGTTAAGTCAGTTGATGAGCATTGAAGAATATAGGATTCTAGCAGGATTTCACCAAGAAGTATAGAAAGCAAGGGACAAATCTTGGCATGACCAATATATCAAGAGAAAAATTTTCAAGGAAGGAGACCTAGTCCTACTGTATGAAAACAAGTTTTTTCAACATCCAGGAAAGTTCAGAAAAGTCTGCGTGCACAGGTCAACAAGTCAGTGCGACGAAAAATAAAAGAGTTTGTGTGCACAAGTCACCGAGTTAGCGCGAAGAAATAAGAATATTGTGTAAGAATAAAAGGGTATCTAAGATAAGGACTCTGCGTGCTAAAAAATCCCATCACACCAGAAAAAGGACAGACGGTCGAAAAACACAGCAATTCGGAAAATGACGGCCGTGGAATTCAAGCACCAACTCGCGATGGTTGTTGAAATTGTGAAATACACATATGAAAAGGTAAATAAATTAGTGCGACAGAAAGGGAAAAGTATAAAAACATGGTGCACATGACAACAATTAACAATTACAAATTTACCACGCACAGGACACATAACAAAAAGTGAAAAAGGGACAATTGTCAGTTCAGAATAGTTTTCATTGCATTATCCTGCTATAAAGTCAGAAAAAGGGGGGAAAGAAACTCATTGTGTTAATTTTTAAGGAGAATAATGTAGAGCCGAGTGAAAGAGTGATAGAGTGAGACTTTGAGCTAGCATCCATCGAGTTCGAAGATTTACAATCTAGATCTCATCACAATGTCACCACCATGATTTGAAGCATTGGGCAGGGACGGAAGGAACACGAGAAATATTGCTTGGGCGACAGATGAAAGGGATCAAGAGATAAAAATAGTGGTGTATGTGTATGAAATCCACACACCCGAGTATGAAGAAAACCTTGTGACAATAGAGGATGAACAGAACCCAGTGCAGGAGGTTGGGTAGCTGGAGGACACAGAGAGAACCGAATCTGACACATCGAGGGGACCAAAGCCATGACAAGTGAAGTAGGCCATGAGTTCAGTGCCACAGAGCCAAGAACCAAAAGAAAGACAAGAATCAGTACACAATGATGTACCAGAGGTGGGGGCCTCATCCCCACAAGCCAAACAAAAGGATCACGCTGAGAGTAGCATGCAAGGAGGGTCATAGCCACAAGTAGAAGGGACCCTGGTTCTACCAAAGATTCTGAAAGGGGTGCGCATAGATGATGATATGGTCACCAGAGTGAATGCCATAAATTATTCTGACCATGACGTGACGGATGTCACCAAATTTCCAGACCTGACACCCCAAAATTATCTAGAAAGCAGGGGAGAAGGCTCATTAGGCATGCCACTGTTAGAGTCAGCATAGTGGATTATTGGGCTCTATAACACCGACATCATGAACTTTCTAGATTTCCCACATTTTGGGAGGGGAAAGCACATTAACGCCTACGTTAAGAAACTTCTTTCACAAGTGTATGGTGGGATCTTGTGGATGGATATGCTAGCGCCTATCACTATGGAGCTCATCGCAGCAATCACAGGGCTACCCACAGATGGGGAAAATCTAGAACAGTACCTGGAGGATAAAACCAGATCCAAGGCCATCTCGGATGATATCAAGGCCAAGTATGGCATGGAGCATGTTAACAAAGGCATCAGGATCAACGAAATCAACGATCCTGTGACAAGGTTTTCCACCAAACTCCTCAGATGCAAATTGATGCACAAGTGTTGCAAAGAGGAAGTATCGGCCGGTGTGGTCGCCATTGCCATGCAGTGTGCAAAGGGGAGCTCAATGAGATGGGCCCCATACCTCTTGAACTCATTTTTAGAGGATTGTAAGGACACATAGGATTTGAGCTCTGAGTTCCACTACTCATAGTTACTCATCCTCATTAGCATCATTGGCTGGAAGGAACCAGTTTACAGTAAGTATCTTGAGAGACTAGGAAAGTGTGGCACAGTGCGCTACATATCATTATGCAGCAGCGCAACCCCGAAGACAAAGAAGACAAATACAAACATATTTGAGAGGTATTTCATAGAAATCTAGGACCTCATTACAGATACATGGCACATTTCACCTGAGACTATCTAGGAATTTGGACAAGTTGCTAATTGCAGGGAAACACATCATATCTTATGGATGCAAGAAAAGAGAGACAAATCCAAGGAATGGATACAACTAAACTATTGTGTCACGAAAGAAGAGATTCAGAGAGAGGTCCAAGAGTGGCCCAAATAATGGAAGGTATTGGTGATTCCAACCGCAGTACCAAGCCCACAAGCTTAGACACAGAGAAGACCAGCCCCAATGAACCAAATAGGTACCAATGGGGTTGGAACCAAAAAGAGGAGTATGCAAGGTCAAGAGGGGTGAAGCACCCTAACCAAGAAGAAACCTAGAACACATAACATACCACCAAGGGGGCCTACATAGGCTCCACCACCAACACATCCAACAGAAGAAGTGCACACAGAAGAAATATGCACAGGGACACAAGAGATCCCTATGGAGGAAGAACCAAGGATAGGGACCTAGGAGATTCTTGTGGCAGAAGAAACGGGGCCAATCACTGCCATAGATACTCATATGCCCAGTATTCCTGATCCATCAGACACCCAAGAGAAGCATCCAGGGGAGAAAATCAGTGGTGTCCAAAATAAGGCGAAGGCCCACAAACCACCATGCCATATAGCACTAACCCCGGATGATGTGGAGTTGGTGGCGACAACAGTTGAGGAAATACTGGCCAAGGTATGGGATAATGTAGAGAAGAACATGGATTTAATTGCAGATTAAGTGCAAGAAATAAAAATTGCATTGGAGAATATGAGGATTGGGGCAACACATGCACCAATAAAAACACCCATGCATGCTAAGGAAGGAGTGTCAGTTCTTCAAACAGTGCAATTTGCAGCGTAGCGGAGCACCAATTTCATCATCATGCATGTGATGATGTTTCTTGATGAAGAGATAGCACAGAAACCCCTAAAGGACATTGAAGCATTGGACATGGCATTGTCCAAGATTCCAACAAAGGCATTGTATAAACTTCAGGTAAGCGTTGCGGAGGAGATTCAGTCCAGAGAAAGAACTGACGCGACAAATATACATGTAGCCCAGGAAGAAAACATCATGATGAAGGAATCCCTCAATCATGAAGCGCAACAGAAAGAGAGAGCACCAAAAAAAGTGGAGGAGATGGAGACTTAGATCCACATACTATTTCAAGCCATTCTCGATAACACAAATGAGGAGGCAATGTCTTCGGAAGAGAAGTTGCGAAGGATAGAGCAGACTATAAAACACTATAAAGAGAAAATTAAAGAGTTGGAGGAGTGTGTCACACCTACTACTCCCCCAGAAGTTATATCACAGTGAGAAGAGGAGGCAACAACATCTACTGAGGAAATCGACCGAAGCATACAGAGAGTCATTGATCTGTTAGAAAAGAGAGCATAGTTGTGGACTCACCTCCTAGAGGATGGAAGCCTCTAAGAAATAAAAGAGAGGGAAAACAAACTCCATGCAACAATGGAGGAGGTGAAGCAATGAAAAAAAGCAGTGTCATTGTCGGAGAAGATCAGGACTTCCACCAAAATGAAGGCTCTGCAGTTGGAAGAGAAAGCACTGCAAGAAAAAAAGACAACAATACAAGCGTTGTTGGAGCCCCTGCAAAAAAAGGAGGAACAACTGGTGATGGAGAGCGACGCAGCTAAGCAGAGCATTGAACAGATCAGGTCTGAGGGAGGAGATATTTTACAATCTCCTATCACGGTGCAGGTGGTCACCACTATGTCCAAAAATATAATTTGGGCTCACCAACTGTGCCAATGAATAACGAAAATTTATGACGCACTGCAACAGGCAGTGACAGTTGCACAAATTAGGCAGTGACTCAGGATGAGTCACGATGTCAGTTTTGGGGGCCTGTTAGGAACATGCCCTTTTTGGGGAAAAGGCACGACATGGAGGAAATAAAATTGGCAGGGAGGTATGTGAGGGGTGCATGCAAGAAGATGGGAAAGAAAGATAGTTGGCAGGAAAATTAGTAGACGAAAGGAAACATGCATGCAGACGAGGAAAGTGTGCAAGGCCAACATGCAAGAAGACCTAACTATGTTAGGTTTTTAGTAAGAGAATGTAATGGTGGGGGGGGGGTGCTTATTGAGTGTTACTCAAGTGAGAAGGAGTAACTGGTATATAGAACAACTATAATCCGATCCAGTCTTGTAATTTGTTGAGCTGTAGAGGGTTAGAAGGGTAGATCTTGAGGGTTATATCACAGGCTAAGGATCTTGGTGTTATCTAGT